>JAWQEG010000237.1:2465000-2482500 GCA_033782935.1 Petrolisthes cinctipes | reverse complement strand
GGATCGTCAGAATTAGCGAGTGTTATTCAGAGATTTCAAGAGAAACAAGAAAACCATAATGCACAAATTCAGCAATGCGTAGTTAACCTGTCAGAACTAGTAAACAAAATGAATGTGAACCAAAAGACAGATACTGTTCGCACGTCAGGAGCCACACAGAAATGTTGGTTACATGCGACTAATAACCATAATATCTTCGATTGTAACACGTTCAAGGACTTAGAGGTAGCTGACAGGATGGACTTAGTTAAAAGATATAATATATGTTTCATTTGCTTAAAGGGAAGACATTTAGCCAGAAATTGCTATTTGAAGAAAGCCTGTGACAAAATTGTATCAGATAACCAACATTGTGACAGGTATCATCATCCATTACTACACCAAAGCAATATTGCCGGAAATATGTTTCATGGAGTAGGGTGTACCCAGAGAGAAAAGGTTCTTCTTGCTGTTAGTACAGTGCATTGCCAGAACCAACCTATAACTACCTTGTGGGATTCGGGGTCGGATATTACACTCATTACGCATAAAATGGCCACACGACTTGGGCTGAGAGGCGGCGATATAGAGTTGTCTATGACCAAAGTGGGGAATGTGACTGAGAATTATTACAGTAAAGAATATTTTTTACCACTCTCAGACAAGCAAGGCAATGTGGTGAGCATTCGTGCAGTTGGCATCAAAGAAATCTCCTCTACCTTAGAACCAGTAGATGTATCAAAATTAGTTACATTGTTTGAAGGTATAGAGACAAAGGATATTGCAAGACCATGCGGAAATATAGATTTGCTTGTTGGCTCCGACTGTTGTGACATATTACCTAGGATTGTGAAGATTAATGGAAACTTGCAATTGCTTGAGAATCAATTTGGGTACAGCATTAGAGGATCACATCCCATCCTCCACAACATCACCAGTAACACCAATCACGTACGGATTAGAACACATCATTTAGCTGGGTTGACCCACGCGAGTGACATAGATGTTGAGTGTAAATCTAATTTAAAAACTAGTCTTGATATTTTTTTTAATATTGAAAGCTTAGGAACTCAGTGTACTCCGCGATGTGGCGGGTGTAAATGTGGTAAATGTCCTATTGGATCTAATAACTACACCATTAAAGAAGAAAGAGAACTTGCTCTCATCGACAGAGGGTTGAAATATGATGCGAATAACAAACTATGGACAGCTCACTATCCTTGGATAAAGAATTCTCAGACTTTGTCAAATAATGTAACTGTTGCGATTGCCATGATGAAAGCCACTGAGAGGCGACTAGTAAAACTAGGTTCACATTATGCAAATGTGTATCAAAGTCAATTAGAAGATATGGTAAATCGAGGAGTGGCTAGAAAGTTAACAACGAAGGAACTAATAGAGTATGATGTTCCAATACACTACATTCATCACCATGACGTCATGAAGCCAGATTCCACTTCAACTCCCGTAAGAATTGTATTCAACTCTTCAGCGTCATACATGGGCCAAACGCTGAATGATTTCTGGCCAAAAGGCCCAGACATTTTAAACGGTCTACTAGGTGTACTGCTTAGATCGGCAAGAGGAAGTAGCTATCGTAGGAGATGTATCAAATATGTATAACACTATAAAACTCAGTAAGTTTGATCAGCACACCCATCGTCTTGTTTGGAGAGACCTGAATGTAGATCGTAAGCCTGATCATTATGTTCTCACAGCAGTTCCCTTTGGGGATAGACCAACTCTAGCACTACGACACACAGCCAACATGCACAAAGACAATTTCCCTGAAGTAGCAAAGATGATTAATAACAATACGTATGTAGATGATATTTTGTATTCTATTAGTAGCAGACCAAAGGCTTATGAACTGATTAAGAATACAGAAGCGGTGTTGTCAGAAGGAGGATTCGTCATTAAACACTGGATAGTATCGGGCAAAAGTCAAAGTGATGTAGACATAAACTTGTTAGACACAGAAAGGGAAAAGATACTTGGACTCAATTGGAGCCCAAGGGATGACCGGTTTGGATTCAGAATTAAAATGAATTTCTCTCCTAAACGAAAGAAATTGCGTACTGGCCCAGACTTGACTCCGCTTGAGTTTGAGACTCACTTCCCTGACACTCTGACACGTAGGACAGTACTGAGTCAGGTAGCTTCCATATACGATCCTTTAGGATTCGTTCTCCCCTATACATTGCTAGCTAAAATCCTTATGAGGGAATTAGTGACTGACAAAACTCCAGGGCATAGCAAAGGAGATGGGATTAACTGGGATGAACCTTTATCAGAACACATCTCACTTAAATGGAAAAAATTCTTTTCTGACTTGTATGAAATAGATTCCTTGGTGTTTAATAGATGTTTAAAGCCGTGCGACGCTATCGGAAAACCTATGTTAGTCGTATTTTCAGACGGTAGTACCTTACGGTACCTGTGCTTATATAAGGTGGAAAGTGGAATCTGGGGAATATGTGTCTAAATTGATAGCAGCCAAAAATCGTATAGCCCCAAACAAACAATTGACCATACCTCGCTTAGAATTATGCGGTGCAGTACTGGCATGCAGACTGAGGGACGTAATTCAGAGGGAGCTTGATTGGTCATTCAAGTCCGTCATTCATATTGTAGACTCTGCCATTGTCAGGTCACAGATACAAAACGAATCCTATGGATTCGGTACGTTTGTAGCTATCCGGGTTGCAGAGATTCAGACAAAGTCCAACCCCAGTGAATGGTGGTGGGTGGCTACAGAACATAATCCTGCTGACCTTACCACTAGACCACATCCCCCTTGTAGTCTCGGCTCCCAGTCTGTATGGCAGAATGGTCCAAAATATCTTAGTAGGCCTATTTCAGAATGGCCTATTAGCCAATCTTACGAAATTTGTTTGCCAGACAAAGTCAAAGTACATGTAACACATGCCAAACAGATCCTTTCAATTTAGAAATTATTCAAGTGGAACGATTCAGTAGTTACAATAAATTATTAAGAGTAACTAGTCGATTGCTTACGGCATTCAGAGAGAAGTCCCTAAGAGGAATAGGTCAAGTACCTTGCGCAGATATAATGAAGAAGGCTGAAATTATGTGGATTAAGGAAGTTCAAAAGAGCATGTCTGATTGGAATGTGAAGTACATAAGATTGGGTGCCACTATGATTGATGGGATGATTGCAGTTGGTCAAAGAATGTCGAAATGGCTCAAAGACAATTGGAATAGGGAGTATTTCATCCTTCTATCAGCTAATCACCCCTTTACAAAGTTATATGTCCTACATGTACAGTTGAGCAAGTAGAAAGTACAATAAAAAATATGGCTGAATATGGCAACATCTAGCAGTTTCTTATAGTAAGCCTTTGTATCTTTATGAATGAATAACAAAGAACTCAGAACAAATGTATGGTGCAACGTGATTGGCTGAACTTTGAGTGGTTGTGAAGATGTTGATATATATAGCCATAATTTTCTTGCACTTTCTACTTGCTCAACTGTACATAATCTCGACCATGCAGGTGTCGAATCCACTATGGCTAAGATTCAAAGCAAGTTTTGGATCCCAGGTATTCGAAAGATCATCAAATCTACTAAGAAAAAATGTGTAACTTGTAGACGTTTAAATAGCAGTATCGAAGGTCAAAGTATGGGACAGCTGGGACTCGAACAGTTGCAGCCATCTCCCCCCTTCTATAACACAGCCATTGATCTGTTTGGCCCATTCTCTATTAAGGATACGGTCAAACGCAGGACAAGAAGTAAGGCATATGGTGTGATTTTCAACTGTCTGTCCAGTCGTGCAGTACATATTGATTTAGCTGATGGTTATGACACTGAAAGTTTCCTTACCACCTTCAGGAGGTTTGTGTGCATTAGAGGGTATCCTAGGACAGTACATTCTGATGGTGGAACTCAATTAGTAGCAGCTAGTAAGGAGCTTAATCAGATTACTAAAGGCTGGAAATTTTCCGAGATTCTAAACTTTGGTACAAAGGAAGGCATGGAGTGGATTTTTAATAAATCTGCTGATGCTCCCTGGCAAAACGGATGCAGCGAAGCTTTAATCAGACAAATTAAAAGATCATTAACTCTGGTAATTGGGGAATTACAGACTGTATTATTTGAGGTAGCCAATATGCTTAATGAAAGGCCAATTGGTATAAAGCCATGTACTGATCCTGATCTGGGGACTTACCTGTGTCCTAACGATTTAATTCTCGGTCGTGCCAGTACAAGAGTTCCGTGGGGACCATTTGCCATGGATGCTAGTCCTAAGCAGAGGTCAAAGTTTATTCAGAGAATTGTTGATGGATTTTGGCGGAAGTGGCAGAGAGACTATTTTCCTACACTAGTGGTAAGGCAAAAATGGCATGTTCAAAAGCGCAATCTAAGACCGGGTGACATAGTTATAGTGCAAGATAGCAATGCGGTCAGGGGTGTTTGGAGACTTGCTCAGGTGTTAAATGCAGAACCTGGCAGAGATGGTAAAGTAAGGGATGTTTCACTGAGATATAAAATACAGAAGCCTGGCAAGAGATACAATGGTCAGGAAGATAAGGTAATCAATAGATCTGTTCATAGGTTAGTTGTATTGTTACCTGTAGAGGAACAAACTAGTTGAGCATCTCTAATCGTGCGGGTGGGAGTGTATCATTTGTAATGATATTGTGCATCTAATTCATTTATGTATATTTCTTATGTATATATTATATATTTGTACCTTTAATTTAGGATGTCTTTTGTTAGTTTTAAGGCTTAGCACATTTCATTTTGTTAGTCATGTGAATTATATAACCAATACCATTTATTTGGTTTATCGAGACTGGGTTCTCTGTTTCGGGTTAGTTGTTTTTTACACTCGATTCGTATCTATGCGCAAGAGGATATTAATTTGTTTTGCCGACGTGTCTGTCAGAGGATTGTAAACTTGAGTTTCTCATTTTTGCGCTCAGTCTCATCGTAGCTTCCATCACTGCATGTGGCTCAGTGTTCCTCTCGTCCAACGTCTCTTTGTTCACCTTATGTATGTTGAGACGGATACTGAGATTTGTTGATTGTTTGGTGGAGGTATGCATGCAGTTATGGCATACTCATCGTGGTTCATCAGACGGAGTTAATATTGTGAGTTTCATTATAATTTTGTTCTTTGATATTTACTTGCACAGATATTTAATATGCATTGTGTGGATTGTGATTTATTTGTAATTATTTTTTATTACATTAATGTACGAAGGTATTTTGTGATAAATTGTTTACTTTTATGTATTGGCTAATTATTAAGTAAGGTTGCGAATGTGTGCGTATAAATTGAGCACTACAGTAGGTTACATCCGTGTTTTTTCAGTTTGATTTGTTATTAGTATTTTTGTACATTATCACTAGATTCCAATGCCTAATTGGTTTCAGGTCGAAGCACTTGTTCAATAAAGCGCTACTACAGACTTCGGTGTTTGGTGGGCCTCGGTACAGATATATATATATATATATATATATATATATATATATATATATATTGTTACGGACGGAGGGTGGAGATACGGTACTGTACTAGTCGCTAGACTAGACTTACCCCGACGTTAATTATCAACAGAATAAAGTAGCACTGGATAGCAGGTATCTGACTAATAAAGTTATGAATCGTAAGTAAAAGTACAAACCCAGCCTATATTAAAGAATGATAACACGACCCAAAGAGACCATCCAAACATATACCCAGGTACGGATACAATGAATAAAAATGATAGAGAAACTACTCTGATTTTCTATAATATATTGACAATATGAACGAACACAAAGACAAACAATTAACACTGAAAGAATTAATAAATGAAATCAGGATTCCCAACTATGACAGAATAAGAGACAAAGTTCCCAGATTAAATATTGCACCAGCAATAATCACTCAATAAATCACTACCACTGTATCATCACTTCAATAACCACACATCAATAACGCAAGGCACTAGGTACACTTAAGCACAGAATTAATCACTCAATAATAATGGTTAGTTAGCACATCACTGGCATATATTATAATAGAACATCAATGCATCACAACATACACGTAATAATATAATAATAGAAATATCAATGCACAAATATATATAATAATAATAATAATAATAGCAATCTATAAAAGAGTGACCCTATTTCACTGTGAGAAAAATGTAGAAGTAAAAACAATTATACTTATCATATACGTTATGCGTGTCTCGTCCCGAACCTCACAACACTCACTCACTTACAAAACACACACTAGTTTGTCGTCCCAATCTCCACTGGTATCTGAGCCTCACAAGCCTAACCCCCGTGCTTATATACAGTTAGCTTCACAAAGAAAAGTGAGCATGTTGTAACAGAGTCATAGGCGCGTCTCCGAACTGTTCCTTTAACGCAGACTTAGACACACAACACTCATATGTTCCCGTTTCTACAACTATTGGAAGTCAATAGAAATGAAAACAGACAATTTTCCCTCGGCCACCTGCAAGAGGCGGGGGGGGGGGGGGGTGCGTACGAATCTAGAAAACATAACAGGCCACGACACTCTCGACCTTCTGACAAAAATACACAAAGAAAATGGAGTGAAAAGTAAGCTAGCTTGGACACAACAGAGGAGACTTTTGGAGAGATGAGGTCGGTGAGAGGACTAGCAACTGAAGCAAAGTTTTTACAAAATCGTCTGTAAAAGCCAGCCATCCCTAAGAATCGTCGAAGACTACGACGATCTTTGGGCACTGCACTGTTAAAAATTTTGCCGTTAAATAAGTTTTAACTGGCAGCAGCGGCTGCCAACTTTTCTCCGCTAAATTACGGATATCCGTTATATGTTATAAAGGAAAGATTCCGTAAAATTTACTGATCTCCGTTATACGTTATAATGGATAGATTCCGTAAAATTTACGTATCTTTGAAAAATTATATGAAGGAAAGCTTTCGTTAAATCTACGGATTATTATGAATGGTTTAAATGAAAATCCGTCTAAAATACGGAAAAATTGTTTTAATCTCTACTTCTAACCTCCGTCGTTAACCCTTCACTCTCACTCGCTCACACGCCCGCATATCAGAGTATATATAACATCAATATATTGTATATGCTGTGACCTGATAGTTTAAACTGGGGGTGTCAACTATAGTTGCCACCACCACCACCAACACGTGGGTGTCGACTATAGTCGGGAGGAGTAGGAATGACATTCCTACTCCTCCCACCTTTCACTCAGGGTGAGGGTATATTACTGATTTTTCTCCTTACTCACAGTTTTTTCAGTCTTGCTAAATATATCATATACATTTTTATATTATCACTTACTGAATGAGAGTTAATTGAAAACAATGTATAGACAAACCTTTTAATGAATGTAATGCCACAACACAAAGAATAGTTACATCCATTGTTACATACCATAATTAAAATATATGTTCCATAACACGGCAAAAAAGTCATATACAGTAATTGGAAATATCATCATCTTACACATACCGCATGCACGTGCTTTAGCAAAATATTGTAACCGCTAAATGTAATTCTAGAAACTAAGTATATGAGATACATTCTACCAACAATAGCCTACAAAAAATCAATTAATATATCACAGCATGTCATGCAGCATAGTTATACTATACTTCTGATAATAACATGAAATTCCAGGTATTATTCAGTATAAGGTATCAGGATAAAGTAACACATAGCAGCACCCTGAAAATGAAACATCCTTAACAGAAAATAAATAGCATGAAGAAGTCACTACTAATCACAAAAATCCATGAACTCAGTACTGACACTTACATCTTGTCTAAATTCATATACAGAGTTAATTTTACAGATACAAGGTGGTATTTCTTCAAATATTTATAATTCTGGACCACCTACTAAGCGTGTACAGTCGGCAGCACAAATTCCCTTCAGTTTCAGTTCGGAACGAGCAATCATGGTTTGCTAACTTTGCATTTTATGCGAGTTTGTTTATGTTCAATTATAACTACCGATTATAAAGTACCTATCTGTCTGTCAACTCTTCATAAATTTCTGTTAACAAGGAACTTTAATCAAGTAAGATCGAAGCGAATTTATGCTGCCGACTGTACACTCACGATCCATAATCTCTAGCCCCCACCTGTCTCGAAGCCCGAGATCTGAAGCAGGCGTTTGTTTCTGGACGACAGCCCACCCAAACAACCGACCGATCACGATTTCACATACACCTCGACCCAATGGAGGCTTTTAATGGGCTGTCGTCCAGAAACCGCCTGCTTCAGATCTCCGGCTTCGACTCAGGGGAGGCTAGAGATTATGGATTGTGAGTGTAAGTTACTGTATAGGAAAAAATGGAAGCTTGTTTTGTCCACTACTTCCTTCCTTCCTTACTTATATCATCACTATCACCACCACCATCATCACTACTAACAAAACAATTATTTTTATCATCACTTTCACCATCACCACCAGACCACTTATCCAGAGGCCTACTTTATCTAGTCTATCCAGTGAAGGTCTGCAAATTTATTTATTAGTGTAAGAACCTTTGGATGAACTGAAGAGTGCTGTGTGCGATTCTTCTTCTTTTCTGCCTTAGTTCCCCTGTCAGGATTGATGCCCACTAAACATCTGTAATAGAAGCAAAACGTTGACTCATATTATACCTCCATTATTTTACAAACTATAGCACAGTATGTACCATTCTGCATCTTTTGAGGTAAACTGCAGAAACAAATTCTTGGAAACAGAAAAGAAGTCGTTTGTTGATCTGAAGATGCAAAAACTCAGTAGCCTATATAAATTCATAATGGCCTTTTCTATAAAGACAGACAGACTCTCTGGCAGGCGCTGGTCTGCAGTATGACACAAGAGTGAAGCAAAGTTTTTACTCTAAATTCTCCCTGAAACTTAAGGTGTTGAAGAATATATACTGGGCATAAACATGTTTTATCTTTTAACAGTCACACTTACACATACCTCTGAATAAAGTCAAGTGTGGCATCAGCTTCAGTAGGGTACTGGATGTTGAATACATAGTATGCGCAAAATAACATCCCCAAACCAACTGTGAAATTCATTATGTGGTTGTTGACAACAGTTCCATCGATGGCAAGCATGAATCTTTCTGCCATCAGCAATGAATCACCTGAAATTAATACTGCAGATTAGAGTCAAACATCTAGTAGATGCCTAAATGTACCTCAATAAACCTCTTCAATTTGGCGACATACATTATCTGTCACTCATCTCGGGGACTGCTTTCATCTTGTAGTTATTTTCTATGTATCACTCTGTTACTGTTGAAGGTCTTTAAGCTGAACAAGGAAGCTAAGATAAGAAAAAGAATATTGCCCTAGGGCTGTAAGAACTCCTAAAGAAAGCTATGAACTGTATATAGCACGTTTTTCTGAAGGAATTCATGTTGTCTTGTTGGCATGTACAGTTGCCCAAGAAAAGACTGCAACCAAATTTGCTGGTTTGTGGCAATATCTGGCAGCTGCTCCAAGGTAAACACTGGTATTTTATCAATGGATCAATCAGAACCTATAGTTGTAAGGATGAATGTAATTAGCTGAAGCCAATAATATCCATCCATACAAAGGTTGTAGGTTCTGAGCGATTCATTGATAAAATAATACCAGTGTTTATTTTGGAGCAGCAGCCAGACATTCCCAGACACCAGCAAATTTGGTTGCAGTCTTTTAATGGGCAACTGTACAACTGTGCAGTCATCCAAACAGTCAGTCTAACAGTCAGTGCTTATCTTGAAAGACGGTTTTCCAATATGAACATGTCTCCGTATAGCCTATAATTATATACTGTATAGGATAGGGAAGAGAGCACTCACCCACACTTTACATCTGCTTACAAATACATCTCTCTGCAATATAATAATAATGAAAAGCTGAGCAAAATGCATCTAAAGGTCCTCAGCGTCAAAACTTTGGCTCTGATGCATCACATATACAGTATGGTTATAAATGTGCACCCTCTCGCATACACACACAAACAAAACAATATATTTTTGTTCTTACCAATAGCAATCAGACATGGAGTTTTCTGAAGTTGATTTTCAATATCTGATTCTGGTAATGTTGCCTGGAAAGAGAAAAGGAAGCAAACTTGTAGTTTTGTGAAGCATACATACAATATATTAATTAAAATAACTTACTGAGGGACTTCTACATATGCACATGCACTGTTATAGCATCCATCACTATCTGACAAATTCTTAGTACTGTACAGAGAAAGCATACAGAACACAAATGATGGACAACTCACAGGGACAGCCACAAGAAGTTCAGAACACGAGACATGGACAGCAACGTAACAGTCATCCTATAATGTATACAATAAGACATTTCAGTTTTTGCTGAATAAGAATGCTACACACACACACACACACACACACACACACAAATATATAATTATATACACACTATTATTCAGTATAAATATTTTACAGTGTATATTCATCACCACCTGTTCTTTACTATATTCCTTGTTTTTGTAATAAAAACACGACATTCAGAACCAATACATACCTTCACTAAATGATACACAAACTTCTCATCGTCCTTGAAGTGAGAAATGAGAGAGGCTATGATGGCTGGCACTTCTGGGGTCTTGTTCTGTAGTAATATTGTCGCCTCTCGGAGATTTTCATATACTTGTCTAATTTTCTTATTTTGCTCTTCTTTCATCCACTTCACTATCAGTTCACTATTCTTGGATAAAGTGTTTTCTAGCTTTTGGGGAAGTTTGATTCCAGTTAAGACTTCAAAATGAGTAAACATTCCACTTGGCTCAAACAGGAAAGGCCATTCCTTACGTAAATCAGCCATACTTGCATCATTTTCTACAATGTCCTTCCTTTGAAGAATATATGTTGTTTTCATTAATTCCTCAACTTCTTCAGACGGACTGTAGAGGTATTTTTCCTTTAAGACATTTTTCTTTTCTTTCTGTGTTTCTGCTGTTTCTCCAGGAGGGTAGTCAGCTGGCAGATAGTTTATACACCCATATGTATCATATAGTTTTCTTTTTTTATTCACTTCATCACTATCAGCAGAAGTATCCTCTCTTTTATGTTTACGTGCAACTTCGCTTGACTTTCTCCCCAAATTTTCAAACCGAACAAGAAACTGTTTAAGTAGGCTATCAAATCCAGTTCCTACCACAGTGCCCTCAATCTCATCCTGAAAACTCTTAGGATATTTTTCAACTATACACATGATAGGGCTTTTTTCCAGGTTTTAGAGTTATCTTTGACAAGTCCGAAGCAATCAGTCTTACCATTTCCCTTCTCGAACTAGGTTGGGTCGCAATCCCTTTCCTAGGAATTCCATCAGACCCCTCCGGGGTAGTTTTGTCCATGGCACGACATAATCTTCAACCCATGATGGGCTAATATTTGACTTAGACACCTTGTTCTCTTGTGGTGGAGCTGTTTTCTGGACCACTTGTATTTCTTCTGCACTACCAGATGACTGACATTCAGGCTTTCCTGAAAAAAAAGTTTTCATATTGTAACACTGTATGAACAACAAAGCACATAAAATACTGTACAGTATTTAGATTCTCTCCTCAGGATGGTGAACTATTTTCCACATACCTAGTGGACAATGGTACAGATGTAAAACCAGATATTTACCAAATCATAACATGCTCTGCTGCAATACAGAGGTTACTAATGTGCAGTACTGGTACTGTTCTCATAGTCTTCCAAAATGTACTCCTGGGAGGTACCCAGCCATGTTCATGACAATTTTCATGGGTAGGCCCTATGCATGAATAATCTGTCAAGGATGGACCCTGGCAGCAAGAAACTACAGTACCATATAATTATGGCCTGCAAACAATACTAGGATTAAGTTTTTAACATAAGAAAATGTCTTTGTAAATTAACTATTTGTGTTGATTTATGCATGTGTCCACTCTTCCTGCAATTCATTAATTTATAAACAGTTAAATTTAGTATCATTTAATAATAACCTCGGTACAGCTTTACATTAATATTATTTTACTATGTGAAGCATAAAACATTACATAATCATATATTATAGGACTTAAAGCACTATCATACTGAGATAACTTACTACAAGTGATCCTACCTCTCTTTAAAGTCTCCAATATTCTTCTCCTTTGAATAGGTTTAAGCATGGGGAAATCTTCATACTCTAAAAATTTCAAATCTTCTGAAGAATTTACCCCAACTTCAGTCATTAGATGTTATGTAACTTCTTCCAGAAGTGTTGGAGTAATAGTTGGAAGACTTGCCAGAATGGTCTCTTGGATGTGATCCATAGCTGAAATCCAAGAAATTATAGTAAGATTATTAATGAAATGTCATTTTCTAGCAAGATTCATAGTAAACCATGGTATTAATATAATGTTTTAACAATAATGTAGGTGGCAGCATGTCTTTGTTAATTAAACAATTGTTGGTTAATCCCCTTCAGCCTTACTTTAAAAACATGCAAAGAGTTTGTGCAAAGAGCAAGTTCAGAATAAGTGCCCATTTTTCAACAACAGCAATAGTTTGATACTATCCAATGATTAATACTTTACCAATACAGAATATTAATTTTGATACACACTTTACACAATTAGGCCTACATATGGTACTGTATACTGGTATATACCTGTTTTAATGGTAACTGAATGAGATTAGCAGTAAAAAAAGTGTACTGTTAAATTGATGCTGTTACTAACTTGAAGCATGCATCTCTAGAATAACCAAAATATATTTTAAAAGTATTGAAGTATTGGCCATACTTTCACTGTCGTTACCGTATTACCGGCACATGCAGATAAGTAGCAGTCAAGGACTATACAGTACATTTACCCTCAGCTAACATTCACTTCAGTATAAGCTATGGTATGGTACCAATAACCATCACTGCATTGTTATTTGTTCCTGGTATTATTAAGCATAGTACTAGTGCAACAAATATCTCACAAGGTACCTGGGCATCAGTAACTGGTTGGAAGACTGATTATTTGTAGGACTGAACTCCCTTCAAGGGGTGGCCAAAGCAAAAGTTTCCTGTTGTCCCTGTTCCAGCAAACCCTCCTTACTCAGTCAAGCCCTCCTTTTGCATGCTGGTTCCTCTCCCTCATGTACTCCGCCCTGTTCACCCACCTGACTGGTGGTCTGCCTCTCGCACAGGTTCCTCAACCTCACTCTCATACACCTTCTTTGCAAAGTCCTCATCCTGCATCCTCTTCATATGTCTACATTATCTCAATGTACTCCATTTCACCCACTCAACCACCCCACTCTCTACATGAACTGCCCTCACCAAAACCACACCTCTCACACAACCTCTCATTTCTCTCCCCATCTCACCTTGTCAGGCTACATGCCCCTCTCAGGTAACTCATTTCCACTGCACATAGGCCTATTCTGGACAGGTTTGCCCTATTCCACATCTATGTTGGCATAATTATGCTGTGTCTCAATCCTCTCTTTACTTTCATACTCTCACTTCTACCTTTCATATTCTACTCTAGTGATCCAATGACCTGTCTACATTGCTCACTCTCCAGTCTCCTCTTACATGCTCCCATGCTTGCACAACACTTCCTAAATACTGTACTTAAACTCCCTCACAACCTCCATTTTCTCTCCCCCTACGGTTACCTAACACCCACTCTTAACCTATACTGTATCACAAAATGAACTGTACATTTCGGTTACTGTTCTTTCAAAAACCATCACTTTAAACTTAACAACATTCACCTTCACATTCCTCCTCTTGCATACACCCTGAAATTCATCTAGCACCCTCTGCAACTTCCTTTCACCCTCCTTCAGGAGGAAAGTGTCATCCGCAAATAAGCTAGCAACCAGAGACCATTTCACTCCATTCAGCCATAGCCATACTCCCAGATCCCCCACCCTTGCCTTCATCTTTCTCATACAACTATCCATATAGATGTTAAACAACCCACACTAGGATCATGCTCAATCCTCATACATGTTTTTGCTCCTCTATATACTGTGAGCACATCCCTCATAGTTCTTCTATCAACCCTTTCATATGCCTTTTCCAGGCAGCATACAATTTCCTACCCTTCCCAAGATATTTCTCAACTGTTGATCTGATCCGCACATCCTCTCCCCTTTCTGATACCCTCTTGCTCCTCACTGACCTGTTACTTTCATCAGTCTCTCTGTGAGAACCCTTCCATACACCTTTTCTGGCACACTAAGAAGGCATATTCTGCTATAGATTAATAAACATTCAAGCACAAATGCAACACAACTATGCAAAAAGATTTAAGCATAAGATAAAGGTTGAAAAAAAAAGAGAGACACCATTCCAAGCATGCATAAAGGTTGGAAGCTCTTTTCCTCAGAATCAAGCTACCTTATAAGTTTCTAAGTAATATGGTAACTTTAGTTCTACTGTACAAGTAATACAATATGGTATCTTTAGTTCTACTGTACAAGTAATACAATATGGTATCTTTAGTTCTACTGTACCAGTACAGTAATACAATATGGTAAAACAATATACTGTACTGTAGACCAACCTTTATGATACTGAATGTTTCAGCGAAATCATTAGCACACCCCCTCTCTTGTAGGCATATAGAGGACAATAGTCATATAATTTTGATAATTCAATACATCTGTAAGCACAGTTAGTTGAAACACATAATGCCGGCATTACATATATATGTAAAGTCTCTGACAGAGTAGCTTCATGTTCCTGAATCAAGAAGTAAACCTTGTTTTGTGGAGCTATGATTAGTTGGTTTTACGATCAAGATATTCATCAATTAGTATGGATAAATAAGCTATATCCGACTGGTTAATCCTAGGTGCACATACTATCTCAACAACATCTCTTAGTAGCAAAAACATCTGCCAGTAGGAATCCTTTGCATCTTTAATTTTATCATGCATAATAACTGGTAGTAACCGAATGAAATTCCAGTTCTGTACGGCCTGACCCCCCAATTTGTCCGCAGTGGGGTTAACTTGACTGGGTTTGGAACTTGCATCTGCACCAATATAAGTAAATGTGTTTAATCTATGATTTAACTCCTCATAAGTAAACCAGTGATTCACAGTAACCAAATGCTTAATAATCATTGCAACATCAAATGACCCAATGCCCTCAAAAATATCATGAGCAAGACATGGGGGCAGGCCTGCATCAGCAACATGAAAGTATTTCAAAGAATTGAATATGGAATCAAACTTTATCCCATTGACACTATATAATGAATCATCTCTTGAAAGAACTGAAAGGGCTTCATTGTAATTATGAGAATTTCTCTTTGAACTTAGTTTCAATGGATCACTAAGAAAATCCTTTGAAGTAACTGTACAGTACCGACAAAAGTACTCAACTGTGCTGAAGTTTTCATTAAAGCCAACAATTCCATGTGAACCTAAGTTATCTCCAGCAATAAAACAGACTGATCCCTTTATTATTTCACCACGTATCATGATGCCATTATTTTCCAGGTCTTTTAGGTCTTCCACTAGTTTTGAAAAAATCTTGTCTTGTCGAAATTGCTTTAAGTCTACTTCTCTGCATAGCATTACTAATAAAGTGTTATCCACAACAGAGCGGTGATGAGATCTAAAATTTCCAAGTGTCATGTACACACCCAACACTTTGTGTTTTTTTTTTGCCGGACCCAAGGGGATTGCACACCTCAAAAGCATCCTGATACAGTATTATTCTTACAGCATTGGAGTTTTCATTAAAAAGGTTATTGTTTTTATATGCTGACCCATCTGTAATATCACGGAAGCAATTCACTCCAGATTCAGTACCAGGATTGGTGGTTTTGCCTCCTAACACTTCTGTTATTTTAAACTCTCTCCACACTGAATCATCCTGAAGGAGAGATGTGAGGGTTTCTTGGATAGGAATGTATTGAGAACTGCATTCCTTGTTTTGTTTATTTCTCCCTAAGACAATTGTTCTAGGTTGAACATGTCTGAAATGTTTCTTAAAGTACTGATTACGGCAATAATCTGACCGTAACTGACCACAGTGGGACTCCAAAAATAAATCTGAATCCTTGAAACACCTGATAATCTCATTAATTCTCTCATCATCAATGTTCTGTTCCCTCAATAAATTTCTCAGCTTTCCCACAGAATAGGACATTGAGAGGGAATGAATATTTTGAAATTCCTCTGCAATATTCTGTATGACTGAAACAGGTAACAAATGCTTGGATTGCAATTTTAAGTATAAAAGAGCCACATTCTTCTTGTATAACTCTATTTCTCCATCAGTCATAATATCCTCACTATCATCTAAGCCATCTAAGTCAGTGGCAGACATTTCATTACTTAGTGCATTATCATCATTGATGTTCTCTGCTTGATGACTACACCCAGCTCCTGAATCTGATGTTACAGCATCTAAATGTCGATATTTGTGACATCTACTTAATTAAGTGAGAGGAAAAGGATGATTTCTTATTAAATATTTTGAGACAATTATCAAAGGGGCATTTCACAGGTACACCATCTTGAATATGCTGCCTTAAATGCTTCAGTAACTCTTGATAACCCCTGCATACTTGTTGGCACATTGAGATGTTGCATTTCCTTTCCCTATTTTCCACATTAACCTGATAAACTGTGCATAGGCCTACATGGTTCCTGTAAATATGTGCCTTTAACCCTGTGTATGAGTATAACTTTTTGAAACAGTTTGTTATTGGGCACTTCAACATCACATTATACTCACTAGTATGCAGCATACTGTGGTTAACATAGCCCCTCATTGACCGAGAAACATGACAGCACAGAGAGCAAGAGTATTCAGAGTTCATTGTGAAAAATGTGTAGTGCACTGTAATAACAGGAAAGGTGGGGGAAAGACGAATGGGGAAGGAGCAAGAGGAAGTGAATTTTAGGAGGGAAAAGAAAGTCGAGACGTGCGTGTGTGGCAGTGTGGTGAGTGATTATTGTGTATTGTGTATCTTGTGTGGGTGTTGACTTACTTGACTGTTCCTTATATGCCACAAGAGAGGGAGGGAAGAGGGTAATTTCACCATTGATGGCGGCTTGGCTTGGCGTCGGCCTGAGAGACAGCTTGGCGCCTTTTTCACATGAAAACACAACAATGTCAACGACTCAAATGAGTGTTTATATTCTGCTTAATAATATTTGATAAACATGCACACACAAATTATTTTACTTTACTTACCATTAATTCCATCTTCTCTTCAAATTTCTTTTTATTATCAAATTTCCAGGCCACCATCTGGTTGAGTAAAACAGCACGAGCCGGCAACTGCACAAACTTGTTGGGTTGCCACAAACTGCTATACAATAAGATTGGGAGTAACGAAAAATAGAGTTTAAAGCTGTTTATACGCATTTCCTATGTTTATATTCTTGTACAGCATAAGCAGTGATACAATTCTGATATTTTATAAAGATCAAAACAATAATCTACTGAATATATATGAAAATAAGAATAAGCATATTGCCTACTGAAAAAACTAGTAAACATCGTGAACGTAAAGTATCCGTAAAAAAAACTGGGATTT
>JAWQEG010000237.1:1090000-1205000 GCA_033782935.1 Petrolisthes cinctipes | reverse complement strand
AGTATAGCATCATGTTACCCGTAATGTTAGGATTTGGAACATATCGTTCTGGTAATACATGTAGTAACACAGAACATTTATCCCAAAAAATTTGGAATTCGCCTTTATTTACAGAAGTCATATTTCAACCCTTTTCACACCCTTCCTGATAAGGATCCAGGATCCCCTCTGTGGTCAGAAACTCGCCATTACTCTATTCTGTGCGCCACTGGAAACACATCTGAAAATCTGCTCCTGTGTTACTGTCGCTTGTGTGTACTATGGTAAGTACGCACAGATGAATATTTTCTCGTGGGTCACAACCAAAATTCAATTTAGATGTTTTTTCATTCTCTCTTATTTTATTTTATGTAATGTGTTATTGTTTTGTCTGACACTGTCTAGTGCCCGTGGACACAGTCTAATTTATATTTTACTATATGCTCAATAGCAATGTCTTAGTTAAGAATTTTCTCCCTAGTCAAGGAGTATATGGTGCATTTTCTCCCTATACTACGCACTAGCTGCTCGAGTTATCACTCTCGGTGGGCTTATCTTGATTGACTGATTTTCTCCTACCTCTGTTTGTTTCGGTTAGACCTTTTCTAACCGTGCGGTCAGTTTATGGCGTTGTCTGGTGGAGATTAAAGAAGGTTGGCTGGCAGTATTTTAAAGAGCTTACTTCTCCGGTCTCTTCTGTTGCAGATTTTAGTAGCTCTGATGAGGCTGTGATGTATTTCACTGATATGCTCCACTCTGCTGCTCTCAACTCTGTCCCTAAAACTTCTGGCCACTTTCCAGTGGTCACCAGTCTGCACCACAGCTGTGCGTGAGAAGTGCGCTGCTTTCTCTCGCCTTCGTCGCAATCGTGGGGACCCTATTCTTTTAGAGGACTTCTGACAGGCAAGGGCTCTAGCCTATGTGTCTTCAGACAAGTGAGTCAACATACTCGAATTCTGAACCCCTGATAAACAGGCTTTGGCAGTAATAATATAAAGTAATTCTATTATTATATACATCCTAGCTAAATGTGTAGGAAATTGCATAAACTAACCTAAGCATTCGCATCCTCCTCTATTCTATGCCTCTCTACTGCACCTCTCTCACGATGTCTTCCCTTCTGGGTGGAGGGTTGGTACCATCTTTCTTTTATCAAAGCCAGGCATGGACTCGAGTGTCGCCCTCATTTACCGACTCACTGCCTTGACCTCCTGTCTCTGCATACTATTTAAAAAGATGGTGAATGCCAGACTTGTGTACGTTCTGTAATGGGGTGGTCTCCTGTCTCCATCCCAGTCAGGGTTTCATAAACACCTTTCCACTACAGACGCTCTGGTCAGGTTAGAAACTGCTGCATATTAGACTTTTGCACAACATCAACACCTAGTCTGTGTATTCTTAGACTTAGAGAAAGCCTATGACAGCACATGGCAATATGGCATCCCACAACAACTCCATGCCTATGGCCTGTTGGGTCACTTTCCGCTAATTCTTAGCCCCTTAATTGCGGGTGACGAGATAATACGACACCACCAACAAGTGTGGTTGACCACGGGTGACGAGATAATTCGACCATGCACTTTTTTTTAAATTGCACGTCCCTTAACATAGTTGTCTCAGGTGTCAACACCGATTGTGGGCTTGTAGAAAGTAGTCATAGTCCAGCCAGCTACCACCAGTGTTATACGAGCAGTGAGGATAGAAGGATGTATTTTATTAAATTACCATATAAGTACGTAAAACGACAGTGGCATTATATTTCATATTGTTGTGTTAGAAAATATGATTCTGACATATTTCATAACGAAATCAGAGCGTGATAACTTACTTGAATATGTAAATAGAGTATATAAGTGAATTTTGAGTTGCAGTCATTTTGAGCTGGCTACCCATATTACAGATATCCATTTACTCTTCACAAGTACATGAGGAGACAGCTGAAGGTTTGTACACCAGTACCCCGAATCATTTATTTCTGTAGCATGAGTGGGGTACAAGCTATTAGTTGACAAGTGTGTTGTTTACATAGTGACAGCGAGTGTGGGAGAAAGGCCCGGAGCTGCAGAGTTGCCGCTCTTAAGTGGTGAAGGAGTTTTGCAATGGTCACAGTTTTTGTGTGAGGGTTGGTACAGCCCTCTCAGCACCCGTAGAATCCTCAGTGTCACATTATTTGAAGTGGCAGTCAACGCCAGTGCCGCATCCCTTCCGGACGGTGTAGCTAGCTAACTTGATGTTTGTTGATGACCTGGCAGTCTGGTTAACTGATTCCCCTATGTCAGGGATGGAGCGGCGCATGCAGCTTGCCATCGATAGGGTGTCGCGTTGGGCAGGTTGTCATGGGTTTCGCTTCTCTCCTGCCAAGACAGGGCGTCATAGTCTGGGCTTGTTCATGTACATAAGGGATACATTTTGTTAAGAACACTCACTTTTTGGGTCTTCATTTGGCAGACGTCTGACATCGGTTCCCGATCACTGTTCACTCAAGGTCTCTTGCCTCCAGACTCTCAACCAGTTGAGGGTCCTGGGTCATACGTCCTGGGGGGCTAATCAGGCCACCCTTCTCCATCTATATCGTGCTCTTATTAGATCGAAACTCGAATATGAATGTGAGGTATACTCCTCTACCACGGTTGCCCATCTCAGAGTTCTAGACCCTGTTCATCACGTTTGGGTACGTCTGGCGACTGGAGGCTTCAAGGTTTCCCCCCTATCCACAGTCTCCTGTGGAGGCTGATGAGCCTCTTTGCCAGTCCTTGATGGTTGGCATTGTTTTAGTACCAGCAACATGTATCAGTACTAGCTCTCACATCCTCACATGCCATGACCATTTGGTTTCCTGGTCAGGAAGGCTATGGAGGAGTTAGGCATTGCTGACTTCCAGATTCGTCCTGTGGGTGTCCCAAAGGTTGCTTCATGGCTTCTCCTAGCCAATATATATGCCATTATATATGCCCTCCAAGTAAGTCTTTCTTCTCCGTAGCCATCTTTTACCAATTTTTGCAATTCTTGTAGTGCCTTGCACACCTTGGGCAATTTTAACTATGCCCCTCCCCTGGTGTTGGCCAGTCTTGAGTGGCTTGTCCTCCTGGGACGTCGTGGCTGCAGAGTCAGCTTTTGTTGGGTCCTGGCCCATGTGGGTGTCGATGGGAATGAGTTGGCTGATGCCCTAGCTAAGGCAGTGCTAGGCCTCCTGCTCAGTGTCATTTGGTACCTGCTGCGAACCTTCGACCGCACATTGACGTTGCCGTTCGTTCCTGCTAGCAGAACAGATGGGACGCCGTCAGGGCTAACAAGCACCCCGGCATCTGCTAACTCATGGGTTTGTGGAGACTGCTTTTGAACATCTCTGCACTGGCCTCTTATGCTTGACCTATGGATTTTTTATTTAGAAGGCTTCCCCTCCCTACTGTGCCAAGATGCTCGTGAAGGAGGCCTATAATGTGGGAATGAACACCCTTTCCTCTGTGGAGGGCGCTGGCCCCCTCAAGAAGTTGTGATTTATATGGCATTTTAATTTACAAGTTATGACTATTATGGCTTCATCTTTAAAATATCTCCACTATTAGAGCGGAAGAGAATCCTTATTTGTGAAGTCGCACACGCTTCTGATGTTTCCAAAGGAATCTTGCGATGGGGACATCTGTTGAATTAAGAGACCCATCAGACCCTCGAGAACGCTTCTGATGGGATTGAGAGAAAATGGATGAGTCTAGAGACGGTTGTATTGCTAGGAGGATCATTTATGGTAGCAAGTGACTCAGGAATCACGAAAAAGCCTCTGTTGCAATTTAGTTGACCTTGATTTCCTTTTTGGAGAATGTGTGGCAGCATCACCTCTACCACATGATCACCTTTAGTTAATCCTCAGAATTTTCATCATGGGCAGGGTCTCGGACTGAGTATCTGATACAGTTTCCAAGATAGAAAAGCTATTATGCAGTTAAACCGGTAAAATGTTCTTACCTCTCCCAAGTAACAGAAGCAGCTGTTGCTTGAGAAAGGTGAGAGGGTGCTGCAACCGAATTACAGGTTGTCAATTTGGAATGATGAAGAAGATGGGATTAGGCATATGTCCTCACACCACCGTCCATCTGTCGCCTGATATTGAGTTGCCGTCTGGCACTACCAGTGCTGATGAATTGGGAGTTATCCAAGTGGAGGATATCCTGTTCGAGAAGATACAGTTGCGTTCAGGAGTAATGATACACTCTGGACTCGTAAAAAACCGCCAGATGCCTAGTGGCATCTATAAATCAATTAATCAATAGTTTGGAAAACAAATCTTTGAAAAGCAGCGAGGGAACACCGTAGACTTGCATGCCCTGGAGGAAGATGGCAGCTCGTAACTTTGAGCACATACAGTACATCTCGTGCGCTATTGTTATCAGGTTGTGGACATAAGCAAGGTAAAAACGTACTCTGCATTTGTAAAATGAAACAGACAAATAAAGTTTTTCTGGAAGTAATTCCTTTCCGATAAGCTCAGCCTCCAACCATATCATTAGAACACAGTATCATTGTCTTGCCAATCTCCACACGAGTATTCCTCATTGAATAGAGAATAGGTCTGTAAAATCCTCATACACTGAGAGCTTATATCACTTGACTACAATCATACCTACAAAGGCATAAGCAGTCCCCAACGCTACCCACGCACCATTCATGGACATAGCCACCTACAACAAGCCTATTCGTAGCCCCCTACCCCAGGGAGTCTTCTGAAGGTAACTTCCGGAAGGGAAGGTGGGCTGATATCCGCTCCTCATTAGGCACAGAGTTACCTGTACAGGCAGTCAAAACAGGTAAAATATGTGTTCCACTTTAAGAGTCCCTAGTTTCAGTCAGAACTCTTTCAGGTAGTTTTATCCTCTCATAAAGAGACAAAATCGCATCAGGGGTGGAGGACGAGACGTTGGAAAATAAGCAACAGCATTGGCTGTGAGAAGAACTACTTATATGACGGGCATTATGAGATCTGGACCACTTTCTAATTTTACGCCTTTCTATGCCAGAGCTAAAAGGATGTGAAGGGCTGGATTCAAGGAAAGGAGGACGATCCAGCTAATGAACGACCTGCTCCGCTACAGCTCGTTGCTGCAGCAAACACAAACAATGGAACCTTGGTAATCCATATGGAAAATGGGAGATAGAGGCAGGGTGAACCAGTCCAGCTCTACGTAGGATAGAGGAAGTTCCCAGATAAATTGGATAGATATCTTAATAGTCAACTTCCTAATATTGTCCAATAAACACTTAAACGAGAGGACAGCATGCAATATGGGACACTAGGCATGCAGAAGGATTATGTGCAGCCTCACTCATCCTGCCAAACGCACTTGACATGCATATAAAAAAATAAAACAATGTTGACACCACCTCACATCATAGATGATGCCCAACTTTATTTTAAGATGCTGTGAGTGACGATGTAGCTGTTTTCTCCATATTGTGACGTATATAAAATAGGTGTCGTCATCCAGTGGGGCAGAAGAGAAGCAATCAACACCATGAAGTTCCTCTACTGCCTATCTAGTGTGACCCATGTGAAGCATACAACACATCGTAGCTTCCCCAGAAAATCCTGAGGCTTCGCTGAGTCACTGGCTACTGACAGCTTACAGTCTCGAGGTCGAGTTATAATCAAAATCACAGAGGGGATACTCATCCTCATTGAAATTTGCAAAATAGACTGGCGAGGCACACACACTCTGGAAGGCACCCTGATACCGATAAAATCAAGCCAATGCTTAGGAGATTAAGAAAGAACACAAATAAATTTAATAACCTAAGAAATTATTTCATAATGAGCGGATAGGTGAAGCGAGTGAGAATTCACTAGCGTAAAAGTGCTCGCTGGTGAGAATACCTTAAAACATCGTGAAAACACATCACAAATAATTAAAAAATCTTGAACGATTCCGACCATGTCAGAAACATACCACTAGCCTTGCTGCACTTACTGTAAAATGGCCTTGCCCATTTTGCTAAAGAACAGTACTAGGAACAATAGTCAAATTTTGAAGGTTGTGGTGCATTTTTAACAAAAAAAGAAGAAACAAATAGATGTTTTGCAAATAATTTATTTTAACCATTTCTACCCATACCATGACCTTGACCTTTGACTTCAAGGCTAAAATTGGTGTCAAAATATTCGGACTGATGTACTGCATCATATTCTAAACAAAATCCATCTTAAAAGGGTCCATAAAATTCGAAAAGATGTATGATTACTGTATATGACATTTATGGGCCATTTAAGTCAATGAGTGGATCAAATTTTGCCGGTTGTTCGAACTTGGCTAAGGAAATCTGCTGACCCAACCCCACACCAAAAAATGAAGGTTCTAGATCAATTAATCTGGTTACTACAACCTTAACAGAAAGGGAAACAAACGGACACACAGACATGACCGAAACTATTGCATTACTCTCTAACGTGGGAGGTAAGAAGCGATAATATTTACGTATAAAATTAATAATCAAACTTCCGTCTTTGCCCTGTAAAAACGAAAAACTATGTAATGGAAAAGAAGATCCAAATACCAGGAGAAAGCAAAATTGTGAAGTAAGCATATGGACAATTCATGGATTAAGTTAAGGAATGGTGAATTTAGTATCTTATCCTGAACCTAGACCAAGCAGCATGGGTATATATTCTGTAAATCCATCATTTACTAAAAATGTTGCTTATTGGTAGTCACGTAGATGGTGTCACTACTCCCGATGAATTACTTTATAATGTCGGTGAATATTTCTGTCGGTAAATTATAATGATATAATGTAGAATAAAAGAATATTGTGCTAGGTCAAAAAGATTTTATGATTACAAGGGAGACCATGAATACAGAGAAGAGAGACATCAAGCACAAATAAAAGTGAAGAAAAGGAGGAATAGCTGAAGAACGAGAAAAGGGCCGCCTCGATGCCAAAACCTTGAAAACGTTATGGAGACAAGGTTCCTCAGCACCTGCTGACCATCGTATAGTTGTATACAGCTGCATGTATGGCACGCTGTGCTATTACAATTATTTTATGTAATAGCCAGTCACTGTCTACATTATATTGAGTCTTTATTATACTCAAGAGGTTAAACAGTGAGAAACTCTAGTCATGCTCTTACCACTAGTGCTTCTAGAACAGCTTTGGTGCTTGCCGAGTGAATCATGAAATTTAATAGCATCCCACACTAGTAAATATGCAATGCATCTCAACATATAAAAACTTATGGTAAACAAATTTTGTTCCTTAAATTATTTGAAAATCACAATGAAAACGAGGCCGAGCAGTTGGACAGGCTAAAATCTAAACTACCAATGTTGTCGAATAAATTATCTACTACCTTGCATCTACATGAATTTGACTTGACGAAACAAGGTGTTTAAATATCATTTCCTTAAAAGAACCTCACTTCTTTCCAGCTGGGTGATGAAAGGACTTGGAAGGTGAAGTTCAGTGCATCAGCAATTGTCACAAGCTGGTTGTAGTCGATGCCTGAATATTTGGTAGCATTACCCTCTTCTACAGACATCCAGTACGGCACATAGGGCAGTGCAGTTACGTTGATTCTTTCCCCGTAAAAACTGTTGGAATGGATGAAATTATTTAATGTCATTATTGTTACAGGTATTATTGTTGTTATGAATGAAATATCTATATTATTATTATTATCATTATTATTATTATTATTATTACTATTATTATTATTTGTGTTATTATTAATATTGTTACTTACCTACTTTTAGACTTACTCATAATTAATTATTTTTCCAAAATATCCACTTACCAAATTACATACCGATATAATCTTCCATTTCTGCATATATTCCTACTAACATATTGTTATATACCTATGTACAGTCATGGTCAATGGTCCTGCAACACCTTCCAATGAGATGGCTTTGAAAAATTATCCGAAACTATAGCTGTTGGTCTCTGTAATATTGGTTCATAAGAGTTAATCAAATGGCTTGCTTTTATTGACCAGGTTGCAGGACTTTTGACCATGACTGTACTGTTGCCCACAAGAATTCCTTGACATCTCAAGTTTGCCTCAACAATATTTGATCTGGTATTACTGAACCCATGTCCAGATGTACGATATCCTTTGTTCCCCCGCTTCACTCTCCCTTCACATGACTATAGCTATTTACTTCCATTGAGGCGATATATATGTGTAGCTATTTACTTACATTGTGGCGATATTCTATGATTAATGTGGTTTATTCCTTCATTCAGTCAAACTATTTACTCCTATGTCTCTTTTATGCGTTAAATATTAAGACATCTGGTCCCCCTCCGTCTCTCCTTCTCTCGTCCAGCTCCCACCATGAGTCGATAGGTATAAAGCCCTAAATCTTCTTTTCTCCACTGCTCCCTCCCACCCCTCTTTCTCTCCACTGCTCCCTCTCTACCTGCCATGCGCCCTCCATCTTCCTCTATTTCTCTTGATCCCTTCCTCCCTCTCTTCCCTCATTCCTTCAACATATCCTCCAACTCTCTCTATTTGTCATTCTCCCTTCATATTTCCACATAGCCTACTCACACTCTCTTCTATCCAAATCACTCTCATACTCCAAACTTTTTACTTCGTATTGAGTTCGAATTTCTCTCGTATTTATAGCTTTTATCTATGAGTAGCGTTTCGTAACCTCTCCCTTATCTCTAGTGGTTAATTAAAGTTTTTTTTTCTTCTGAGTTATACTTCTTAGCGATATGTGAGTCCAGTCTAACGACAGGTTGGAATCTGTTTAGCCTTGCCTATTAATTTCTTAAAATAACGGTGTAAAATATATTAAAACTCACTTTCTCTCTCTCTCTGCTTTTGTTAAATCAATCTGTCGTCTGCACCCCTGCCTTCCCAATAATGCTAGCATTCGTTTATTTTAATTCCTGATTCAGCAAGAAAGTGTCAATGGAGAAAAGCTCCTTCACAAATATAATTATTCATGTTGGATTGTGTGTACTGAAGTTAAAACTGAGTTTATTTTATTCGTATACTGTAGGGGACCTATTACAGTTGTAGCAAAACGCAATGGTATCAATATAGTGTTAGGCACTGTCATGATATGTTTCTTGTTTTTCCTTAAATGTATAAATACTATGTTATTCCTAATTTCATTGCAACTTATTTCTTGAGCTTTTTTTTTTATGGTTTCAAACATTATTATACACATTAATTTGGTAATTGAGTTATATAAAAATGTTTTAATGATGCTAAGATGAATCGGTGGGCAGGCACGGACTGACCAGAGGTGGTTGAATCACATTTGTTGTCGATTTCGTTCGGCTGTATGAATCTTTCGAATCTCTAGGATTGAAACCTAAGGATTCATATTCATTTTAATACTGGTCTCTGTCCTTGGCTGCCGTCAATACCCTGCGTGATAAGCAAAGTTTTATAGGGAACTATATACACATTTGTTGGATCATACGCACACCCACACACTAAGAGAGAGAGAGAGAGAGAGAGAGAGAGAGAGGGTAAGGAGAGGGGGTGCGGAAAGAGGGGTAGGTGAGGAGAGAGGGATTGAGATTAAGAATAAGTATGCTTTTGTTTTGTGTCGATTAAGGTAACTAGGATCACACAGTCACGCCGATAATAAATACAGAATGGGATAGAGAGGTGGGACAGCAAGCACGTAGAACATATTAGGAGAGGAACAGTTAAAGGGAGGGAGTCTAGGGAGAGAGAGAGAAGAAGGGAGGGAAAGAGCAGGGGGAGAGAGAGAGAAGGAAAGAGGGAAGGAGCAGGGGAGACAGAGAGAAAAGAAGGGAGGAAAGGAGCAGGGAGGAGAGAGATAAAAGGAAGGAGGGAAGGAGCAGGGGTGAGAGAGAGAGGGAAGGAGCAGGGGCGAGAGAGAGAGAGAGAGGGAAGGAGCAGGGGAGAGAAAGAGAGGGAGGGAGATCAGGAGTAGGATGGGAAAGGAAGACTTCTTTTAAATAACAGTTTGCACTATTATGTAGCGATGTAGCACCATTGTAAAACAGGGGTAGTCAAGATGTTAGTGAAGAGGTTATCTTCACTTGAGGATAGTGACAGTCAGTTGATGTCTGTCTATTTATTATTTAGAGGTTTACATCGCTTAACAAATTATAAATCTTTGCTTTCTTCAGGTTGTACATTGCATATAAAGCTTTATAGCTAACCTGGACAGCCAAACTAAAATACAATCATGTAACACCTCCCGCCTAAAAGACCGAAATTTCCTGTGAGAATAGGTGACATAGAAAAGGTGACACAGAAAAGATGACATAGAAAATGTCACAAGACTGAGGAAAATATCCGGCATGCCCTTGACCAGTTGTACTTGGGATTCCCCACAAGTTGGCAGGTGTGTCTTCCATACCGAAAGGGACAGCGTTACGCCTGTGTGTTTTCCAAATGCTAAGATGTCCAGCCCTCCCATAACTTTACATTTCCTGTTTGTTTTCCTTATGCGGCAGCGACAGTGAACAGCGGCGGCGACAGCGACAGCAAACAGAGACAGGGCTGGACACTATCTCCACCAAAGGCACAGGAAGTTCAGGGACAGGTTTACTGGGGCTAGGAAACGCGGCACTGGAAACTCAGGAAGAGGGTTTTATCTTAACCCCCTTGTGGTCCTGGGAACTGGTATACACTCCACAGTAGGCAAGCGCTGACACACAACATTCCTATTCGTCCACCAATACTATTTTAACCCGTTTGTAACCAGGGAGCATTGTTACGTGACATGAGAAGAACTACGAACCTTATAGACAGCTCGTCACCTTCAGGGTCTTCCAGGTATAGGACAGTGTTGTATCCCTTTGCTTCATCATCAGCATTTTCTTCCAGCCACTTGATCTTCACATCAATAGCATTTTCAATCTTTTCTTTGTCTTCATCAGCAAACATTTCGGCACCTTGATCATGCGGGCAATGTCCTCAGGTGTAAGGCGGTTCTGATCATTATTGACTACAATATTTTCCTTGTTGCCAGTTCCCTTATCCTCTGCAGACATTTTTTGGATACCGTTGGCAACAATCATCAATGTTACTTCAATCTGCGGCACACCTCTTTGAGCAGGGGGATGCCAGTCAGGTCAAACTTGCCAAAATGTGGTTGTCCTCTGTCATTGGCCTTTCTCCTTCCAAACTTGGATGTGACAGCAAACTGGTTGTCTGAGGTAGTTGAAAAGATCTGGCTCTTAGTTGTAGAGATGACAGTAGAAATACATCAAGGAAAATCAGGTCATTTGTATAACACGAAAACGAAAAGAGAGACAACAAAGCTACTGATTGCACATTATCAAACTTTACCCTGACATCTTGACTACCATCCTGGAGAGGTCGCCAATTTGTTACGTCGTAATGTAACATCACTGTGAAGCAGGGGTAGTCAAGATGTTAGTGAAGAGCTTATCTTCACTTGGGGTTAGTGACAGTCAGTATCTGTCTCTCTGTTTATTGCTTAGTGTTACATTACTTTACCCCGACATCTTGACTACCATCTTGGCAAGGTCGCCAATTTGTTACATAGCGATGTAGCACCAATGTAAAACAGGGGTAATCAAGATGTTAGTAAAGAGGTTATCTTCACTTGGGGTTAGTGACAGTCAGTTGTTGTCTCTCTATTTATTATTTAGAGGTTTACATCGCTTAACAAATAATAAATCTTTGCTTTCTTCAGGTTGTACAGTTGGCTCCACTTCCGTGTTTACCACTTTGCGATGCCAATGCTGAGCTAGCCTACCCAGAAATATGTATCCCAAACCACGTGTTGTCATAATGCGAACCACTCACTACCGAGTGAGATGGAAAGAGGAGTTGGGTTGGGGGGAGTGACTCAGATACCATGTGAGTGTATGAAAATCATCTTCGGTTTTCGGACACTGCTCACGTCGACACTGGTGATTGGTTCAACAAATACCAATGGTGTCATTCGCTACAAGATTATTATATAATTATTTTCTAGAGACCATCTTTATCGCAGTCATAAATCTATTTACTCGAAGTTATATATTATTTACCTTTGCACCTTTTGAGTATATTTAATTCAAGTGCTCTCTCTCTCTCTCTCTCTCTCTCTCTCTCTAACACTAGCATCTGAATATCTGGCCTAGTCATTTTCTCTGATGACTTTATCAGGGTAATAAAATGTCCTGTCATATTGCATTGGTTGAGCATTGTAATGCGTGGATACTATGTAGTGAAGATGTTATGTTATCTTGACTTAGGGTCAATGGCAAACAAGTCTGTGTTGGTCTACTCTCGTATCTTTATTGTTGTGTTACATATAAAGTTCTCTAGCTAACCTATATACATAAATAGCTAACCTGGAATATGTTCAACTATATACAAAAAGGTTGCCTGCTACAATACTTCCCTCCTTAGTGACGAGGAAGGAGGAATGATACAGTCTTCTTACGGCGTCCGCTCGCGTTGTGGAAAAGTTGTAGAACGAATCAGTAGCGTGGAGTTGTAGGCGTAGTTGTTGTTGTTGTTGTTGTTGAAGTGTCCTCAGTGAGTGTATCTTGTGTTGTTGGCGAGTGTCGTTGTGTTCGTTGCAGTCTTCCATAATGTGTTTAATAGAATGGGGTGCTGTGTTGCATCCTGGGCAGGTGTCTGTGATGGCTCCATTTAGTTTCTTTTGATATGTCAGAAGAGCCGGATGGTGGCCGCTTCTCAACCTGGCCAGGTGGACTCTGTCTTCGCTGGGAAGGGAGGATTCTGATGGGTGGATGTCAGGGGGTAGTGCATGCAGCAGGGTGTTGTTTTTAAGTTTTTTGATGGATTGGTGGGTGATTTGAGTGTGGATGTGTTTTTGGAGACTGGTTTGGGGTGGGCAGGGTGTAAGAGATGATAGTATTTGTGTATGGTATCGTGTACTGGGGGTTGTTTTGATGTTTCTTGGCATCTCTGGGTGTTTTGCCATGTAGTGTAGTGGGTGGCGTAGATTTCTGGAGGCTGCAGCAAGTGTTTGTGTGCCTCTCATGTTAAGGTGGTCCTTAATCTTGAGGATTTTGGTTTCATGGTGTAAGTGGTCTGTAAGTGTGGTAGCTGTGCAGCCTGTGATTGTTCTTAGGGCTCTGTTTTGTATGGTCTGTAGGGTGTTGAGATGAGTCTCAGTGAGGTTTGAGGCCCGTAGGCATAGTTGTTGTTGTTGTTGTAGTGGTTGAGTGTAGTAGAGTGGAGTAGCTTGTAGCACGTGGGTGTAGCAGGAAAGCTGGTGCGTGTGCGCGTGCGTGCTCGTGTGAGAGCGTGTTGCTGCAGTGCCAATTAAATCGAACTCAATGAGTCCCTGAGCTTACGATTTTAAATGTCGACAACAAGGTCGAAGTTTGTCAAAAAATCGGTGCCCAAAATGGCTTGTGCAAGCATGCTGCTTGCGTGTCCGCGTGTGCGTGCGTGTGTGTGCGCGTGTTGCTGCAGTGCCAATGGAACTCAATGAGTCCTTGAGCTTGCGATTTTTAATGTCGACAGCACGGTCGAAGTTTGTCAAAAAATCGGTGCCCAGAATAGCTTGTGCGTGCGCGAGTGCGTGCGCATGCGTGCGTGTGTGTCCGCAGGTGTGTGTGTGTGTCTGCAGACGTATGTGCGTGTGCGTGCGTGTGTGTCCGCAGGCGTGTGTGCGCATGTGTTTGCTGTGCCAATAGACGTCAATGACCCTGTAGTGTACCATAAAATAGGTCCATTTTCTTTTATTGAGTGTGTAACCATTTTCTAATTATCTGCCTGCCCTGTATTGTGATTCTTTTACCATTACATTCCTTCATGCAGATAGCCTATGCAATTTCTTTCAGCATGTTCTCTATGCCATTTTGTGTAATATCATTGTCTGCATACTCTTGCAAAATTTCCTGTATACAACATATGTATTATACATTTAATACCATAATAAAATACTCTTAGCTTTGTTAACGTCAGGTCCGCAGTAAAATGTATATAGTGTTAACTTGTTTTGACAATATATCATTGGGAACTATTCACTTCATCTCTCTCTTCCTTGAGCACTTCAACAAGAGAGTTATAGACACTAGCACTTCTACTTAAAGAGAGTTATAGACACTAGCTCCTTAGGCTGAGAAGTTGTAGTGGAGAAACCCTGACAGTGGCCCTTACACAGGAGTGTTTCTTTAGGTAGCAGCACAACTTATAGTTGGTGGCTACAACACTCACCACCCACCAACAAGTGGTGACCCCCGGAGAGTGCAGCTGCTGCAATCACCAACAAGAGTGGATCAAGATGCAGTCTACAAGAACGCCTTTCCCCTGCAGTCACTATCAAGTAGTGACCTGGAGTGCTGCCGCTACTCCATTATACACTACAATAACGCCTTGGCCTTGCAGTCACCATCAAGAGGTGACTTTAGTTGCTACCTCTCCTGTGCAGCTGTTGCTCCCACCACAGTGCCACTGTCCATCCTATCTACATTGTCGCTGTGAACCCTGAGGCATCACCAGTCCACAGCAGCCATCTGTAAGCCTCCAACTACGCCGTTGCTGCCTGCCATCCAACACCTATACACCACTGGTACTCGCAGCAGTCTAGCTACCAGCAACAGTGCTTCGCCTTGGATTACAGTGCTTCGCCTTGGATTACAGTGTTTCACTCTGGGTTACAGTGTATTGTCCTTTATTATTAGTGCCTTGTGTGTGGATTACAGTGCCAGTGTATTAAGCATACTAATATAACTTGACTAACGCAGCTGCCGTGATATCAGGTAACTCTCGTCAGCATTTACACCCTGAGTTCACTGACCAGTATGTCTACTGAGGATCTCCCAAACTCAGGCAGCCACACTGCCACTGCAGTAGCCATGAGAGCCCCTGCTTTCTGCAACCAAGACCCCACCATATGGTTCTCAATACTGGAGTGTGGTTTTGCTGCTTCTAATATCATTAAATAAATCACATGCTGCCAGCCTGCTACCACCTGAAGTTCTCACTCAAGTATCTGATGTCATTACTTCAGCCTCAACCTCTGCTACGCCCTATGATGATCTTATTAATTAATTAATTAATTAAGGCAGCAATTTTAAATGGCCTACAATCATCAGTGGCCGCTCATCTCCGCGAGTTGCTATCAAGAGAAGAACTTGGTGGAGAGAAACCTACAGACTTACTACGTCGTATGAAAACACTGCTTCGTGACAAGTACCAGGCCTTTGATAAAGATCTTTCAAACAACTGTTCTATCAACGCCTGCCACCTGACATTCAACGTGCTCTCATCAGTGTGAAAGGCAAGCTGCACCAAATGAGCTTGCCAATCTTGCAGATGACTACATGGCAACTCTTCCACCAGTACCAGCATCACCAATCTCCTCCATCACGACACAAGAAAATTCCCAAATTGCCCAGCTCGCCAATCTAATTTCATAGCTTACAATGGAAGTCAGCACCCTGAAGAAACAAATCAACAACCGCCCAAGTTCCCGACTCTCGACGCCAAACCGCCTACACCATCGGTCATGTTTAAGGAGCACTTCAAACTTCTGCTACTACCACCATCGCAGGTTTAGGGATAAGGCTCTCCAGTGTGAAAAGCCCTGCAGCTACACGGCGTCAAACAACAACGGCGAACATTAACGCAGCATAATGTTTGCCATACTCAGTCTACGCTGCTCCACATCTTTGATCGCCGGTCCCATACCAAGTTCCTGGTAGACACCGGTGCCGACGTCAGTGTCCTCCCTGCTACAACCAGCCAGCAGTCGCTACCTCCTTCTCTGCATTGGTGCTGATTTTCTCCGTCAATTCAACCTGATGGTAGACGTAAGAGGACGAAAATTGGTTGACCCACTCACAGATATCTTTACAAATGCACAGCCAGCACCTGGTGACAGCACACACCTGTCTGCTATCAACCATGACCACAAGTTTGCTGACCTCCTCAAGTCATTCCCTATGCTGACACAATCCTACTCATCCAGCATACCTGCCAAGCATCACGTGACTCATCAAATAGAGACTACCGGACCCCCAGTGCACGCCAAGGCCCGACGCTTAGCCCCTGAGCGTTATAAGAAAGCCAAAGCCAAGTTTGAATCTCTAATGAGTAAAGGCATTATAAGGCCCAGCAGCAGCAACTGGTCGTCGGCTCTTCACATTGTTCCTAAGAAGACCGGAGACATACGACGTTGTGGTGACTACCGTGCCCTCAATTCACGCACCATGGAAGATAGATATCCTGTGCCCAACATTCAAGAGTTCACTTCCCAACTCTCAGGTTCCACGATCTTCTCTCGGATCGACCTCGTCAAAGCAATTCATCAGATTCCAGTCCATCCCACTGACATCCCAAAGACGGCCATTATCGCACCTTTTGGCATGTTCGAATACGTCCGGATGCCCTTTGGATTGCGGAACGCAGCACAAACGTTTCAACGCTTCATAGATGAGGTCCTTTGAGGTCTACCCTACTGTTTTGCCTACATAGATGACCTTCTCATCGCTAATCTTGATGAAGCCAGCCACAAACAACACCTCCACCAAATCCTCCAGAGACTGCAAGATTATGGCGTCCAAATCAACACAGACAAGTCCGAACTCGGTGTGACATCCCTTGAGTTCCTAGGTCACACAGTCTCTCCAGCAGGCATTGCTCCACTTCCCTCAAAGTGCGAGTCCATCCAGCAGTTTCCCAGGCTGTCTACCCAATGCCAGCTCAAGGAGTTCCTTGGGATGGTTAATTACTATAACCGCTTCATTCCACACTGCTCACTCCTGCTACGACCGTTGTACGCCATGATTAAACCTTGCAAGAGAGGTCAATCTGTTACCCTCATCTGGACTGAAGAAGCGGAAGCGGCCTTCCTCTCCACAAAACAGGCCCTCAGCGACGCTGCCACACTCTCTTTCCCTGCACCAGACGCAGAAACTTCAATTGCTACAGACGCCTCAAACATTGGTGTTGGTGCCGTCCTACAACAGCGTGTTGGTACATACTAGAGGCCAATTGCCTTCTTTTCCAAGAAACTCGCCTCGGCAGAGTCAAAGTATAACGCCTATGACAGGGAGTTACCAGCCATCTTCAAAGCTGTCAAGCGTTTTCGCTACTTCATCGAGGGACGCAGTTTCCACATCTACACTGACCACAAGCCACTCACTACAGCATTCCTCAGAAATAAGGAATCTTTCACCACACGACAAATGCGCCACATGGACTACATTGCCCAGTTTACCACAGATATACGATACGTCAAAGGTGCCGACAATGCCCCAGCTGATGCCCTCTCTCGAAACATCAGTACTGTAATATCATCTCCCATCGACTATGCCACCATTGCTGCTGATCAAGTTGGTGACGCTGAGCTACAGCGACTGTTGGATAACCCTGCACTACAGATGAAGAAGATTACACTTCCAGACACCCAGGTCACACTGTATGCTGACACCTCCACCGACACTCTCCGTCCATACGTACCAGAGAAACATCGACACCAGCTCTTCAAGAAATTGCATGACCTCTCACACCCTGGAATCCGTGCCTCGCACCAGATGATGTCTTCCCGCTTCATATGGGAGGGTATATATATGCTGTCAAGCCTCCAAAGTCACACACCATACACACTCTCCTGCAGCCACCTTTATGCCAGTCACCGAGAGATTTGACCATGTCCACATAGACCTCGTTGGCCCACTTCCGTACTCCAATGGCTATCGATATTTATTCACCTGTGTGGACCGCTTCACACACTGGCCTGAGGCAGCACCTCTCACCGATATCACCACGGATATTGTTGCACGCCCCTTCATCGCTACATGGGTGTCCAGGTTTGGTGTGCCTCTAAGCCTGGGCTTACGATTTTTAATATCGACAACAGGGTCGAAGTTTGTAAAAAAAATCGGCGCCCAAAATGGCTTGTGAAACTGCTCCGATGTAGAAGGTCCACTAAACCATCGGCGGAGGTTGAATCCCAGCTGCAATGTTTTCTGTTTGTAAACCGGAATCTGGGTCCCATTGGCAGCGTAGAGGTGAGGGATTGGTGGCAATGACTTGTAGTATGCCTGTGCTGGTGAGACGCTTACTTCAGCTCCGGTGTCAATGAGGAATTCAATTTTTGATAGTGGATCATGAATGTAGAGCAGTTTTGATTTAGTGTGGCGAACACTATGCTCCCTTAGTGCCCGCCGTTGGCATTTGACGTCAGATTTTGTGAGATTAGATGTAACGGGTTATTTGCCATTCGTCACCCTTGGGTCACAAATGTAACGCTTGGTTACTGTGTAGTGAAGATGTTATGTTATCTTCACTTAGGGTCAATGGCAAACAAGTCTGTGTTGGTCTAGTCTCGTATCTTTATTGTTGTGTTCGTGTGTTACATATAAAGTTCTCTAGCTAGCCTATATACATTAATAGTTAACCTGGACTATGTTCAACTATATACTTAAAGGTTGCCTGCTACAGCATGTATAAAAATATCATATATATTTTTTTTTAGAGCCTGAGTACATAATATTGGATTGATCATTTTCGGCTACACACAGAATGATAATGAAGGTAGTGAGAAGGAGAGTGAGGTGGGAAAGTGGAGGAGTAAAGTGAAGGAGTGCTGGGAGGGGAAGGGGGACATGGATTGAACGAGGACATGGTGTGGGAGATGAGACAGAGTGATTATTGGGTAGATATGACTCTCCACTACGAAACACAATCCTCTGGTAACCAGTAACAGAACACGATCTATCAGATAATGACTTGACTGCTGCCGAAGTAACTAAATTAGCCTTACTTATAATACCTTCCAGAACCATTATGATCTTTCTTCCTCTTCATTTGCTTCAAAAAGCTCAACCGTTGAGCACATCCATATCATATCCGCACCTAACAGGTGCGGACTATGCGAGGAAAGAAAGCCGGATGACTGTGTGTTCAGCTGGTATTGCCGTGTGAACGTTACACGTTATCACAAGGGGTTAGAGTGTCTGACTACCTGTGGACTGAGTATTTTTGTAGCAAGTTATAGCTTTGGGAAGTGATTAATCAGCAGATGTCGTGATGAACTTAGTAAAAAAAACTCTGCTGTCTCCCATGATCTTTCTCTCAATTAAAAGGGAGGTATCTGATTCGCGCATAATATAAACCATTTCAAGTCAGCCTTTTTTGTGTTTTCAACATGCAAATGCAGCGGTAGTTGGGTTTCCTAAGCAGGTGATCCCAACTTAAAAGTTTTCGCTAGTTAAAAGGTCATCAAAAATATTCCATTACCAATAAATTAACTAAACTCTGTCAAAACATACAGTTAAATCAATTCATGAGAATGGTGGATGGGATTTTGAGTAGTACAGTTGGCTCCACTTCCGCGTTTACCGCTTACCGTTGCCAATGTTGAGCCACACAGAAATTTGAGTCCCAAATTGAGTGTGATCATGATGCGAACCACTCACTACCGGTAGTGTGAGACGGAAAGAGGAGTTTGGTAGGAGAGGAAAAGCTTCACCAGTGATCGAATTGAGGTTAAAAAGCAACAAAGCCGACTCTCACCTTTAGTTATCATCTGGTATCGAAATCCAAGTGTAATGTTACATTCCAAAGGATTTGCTTTATTAATGGACAATCAATACAAACTTTATGTTGCATATCAATTAATACATCAGCAACTACTAATTATTTACTTATTGAGTAGTTTGATATAATTATTTCTGAGTCATGTAGTAATTATTACCCAGTCGGTTACTAAGAAAAGATGAGGGAGTAATCATTACCATAATATCCATAATTCTTAAATTAACTGTCGTGGCCGTGCACCTTTTATGATTATAATTTTGTCGTCTCTCTGTTTTGCCGTTTTAGACCATTGTAGTATTGCAAGTGAGAGCAATCTGAGGACGATGAACGTTCCCTTAGTAGCTTTGTATTTTATTAACCAGTATATTTTATCAATATTACAGCATGAAAGTTCACACACGGCTATACCAGCTGAACACACATTCCTCCGGCTTTCTTTCCTCGCATTGTCAGGCATAAGGTGTCTCCTAATATGGGTAGAAAAGGAGTGACTTTACTTTTAAGTATGATATACCTGTATTCAACTTATTAATAATATTATTATTATCATCATTATTAAAATAGACCAGAGGCACAAAGCTGGGAGAGAATGCAAGCATTTTATCAATCCGAGGACCCCAGACCCATGAATCCAACCTGAAGAAAAGAAGACAGCTTAGAGAAAGAAAGATGAGCAGTTAGCTTAATAAAAACAAATTAGCCCTACTCTTGAAGGCAGCCAGTCCTACACCATCAAAGACAGATTCACCAAGGCCATTCCACAGAGACACCGACCTAGGGACAATCGATCGACTGTACTGAAAGGTTCTACAGCGCGGCAATACGTAAGCAAACCTATGGGAGTCCAATGCACCACGAGTGACACGAGCTGGAACATACCGAGGTGACAGAAACGAGTTAAGAGGATGCAACATATTACTTCTGATCTTGAGGAGCATGCACAATGATGCAACAGAACGACGGTGACTCAGAGACTTGGAGATTTTTGACGTAAATTAAGAGGAAGAGAGAAAACACAATGGTCCTGGAACACACTAATACAAGAAAGAAAGAGATACAAAGAGGAGGAACAGCAAGCATGGATAAACAAAACGAAAAGAAAGGACAACTGAAAATTTTTATGATAATGGTTTGAGTCCGCTAGGACACCAAACCATTTTTGATATAGTAAAATAGTAAAACTATTACCATATTATATAATCAATCCTTCCACCACTTACTTAATATTGTAAGATATTACAAGCAAAGTTAATTATGCTACTCAGCAGCAGTCAAGTTATTTTCTGATTAATTACTTTTTGTGTTACTGGTTATCAGAGTATAATGATTTGTAGTGGAGAATCTTTACTACCCAACAATTACTCTGTCTTCTCCAAACCATGTCCTCGCTGACTCCATTCGGATTTTTCTTCCCCCTCCCCAGTCCCAGCACTCATTCACTCTATTCCTCCACTTTCCCACCTCACTCTCCTTCTCACCATCTTCGTAATCATTCTGTATGTTGTCAAAACTTATCAATCCAATATTATGAAAACAGGACCTGAAAAAAAAAAAAAAACATGTGATATTGTGTATCCAAATTCAATCCATGCAATATGGCAGAACTATTTATTACCCTGATATAGTCATCCGTGCTTTATGTCTCGGAAAAATGTACAGACGCCAGTATAAGTGAACCAACCACCAGTGTTGAAGTGAGCAGTATCCGAGAAACCGAGATGATTTCGTGCACCCACAATGTATCAGAGTCACTCTCCCCAAACCAACCCCTCTTTCCACCTCACTCAGTAATGAAAGGTTTGCAGCATGATCACACGTGGTTAAGGATTCACATTTCTGGGTAGCTTAACTTTGGCAGAGCTAAGTGATTAACCTGAAAGTGCAGCCAACTGTACGTGCTGACTTCACTATCATGGAAGATACAAAGGTCTTGGTCACTAACAATTTCTTCATTTTCAAACACCAAAATATACTCAAATGAAATTATGGACATTTGAAAGGATAAATGAGAGATTTTGCACGTTATAGTATCGTTGAAGCTGGTTATTATAATCTTATTTTACATATTAAAGGGTTGTATATATATATATATATATATATATATATATATATATATATATTCATTACCTGTTGAACAGTATCAAGATATATATATATATATATATATATATATATATATATATATATATATATATATATATATATATATATAATGCTATGTGCCTTGATTGTGTTCAAAAGGTAATGAATTTGAAAGGGAGTAGGAACATAATCATGCTCACACTCTAGGGTTCGCATTTCCCAGCTCACATTGATGTCAACCTCTCTAGAGGTGAAGCCAATTGCGGTGTTTTCAGTGTCTTACACTGTTTTCTCTGTTAGGAGTTTGGTCATGAGAGAAGGAACTGTACAAACCGTTCCCGGTGTGGTTAATGTTCTGCCTTAGACTCACAATCAAATTCTGAGAGTCAGTCAGAGTGTTACTAATTTTACTGCGGGGCATCTCACCCCCTACCTTCTCGCCATTGTAAGGCGTACCTTTTCAAACTGGATATCCTCCACTTGGCTAACTCCCAATTCATCAGCATTGGTAATGCCAGACGGCAATACAACTTCAGGAGGCAGAAGGATGGTGGTGTTGTAGCATACCCCTTCTCCCTTCGCCCTCATCATTCCAAGTCGATATCATCTAATGCGGCTGCAGCACCCTTTCACCTCTCCCAAAAATCAGCTGATTCTTACTCTGGTGAGAACGTTTCTCAGCTCACACTACATAATAGCTTCTCGGTCTTGGAAACTGTATCATATACTAGGTCTGATGACGCTTCCACTGATAACAATTCTCAGGCTTTAACTAAGGTGTTTATGTGGTAGAGGTTCAACTAAATTGCAACTGAGGCGTCTTCGTGGTTCCTCTGAGACACTTGACTCCATGGATGTTCCCACCAGAAGCGTTCTCGTGGCTCTGATGAATCTCTTGATTCAACAGATGTTCTCTCTTGCAAGCTTCCTTTGAAAACAGCAGAAGTGTTTTAAATGGATGTGGATACCTAGGTTGTTATAACTTCAAAAGATACTGTTTCTCTTTCGCTCGAGCAGTGGAATGATTCTTCCACCTGCATATGGATGTTGATGTCTCTGCCTGTGTCAGTAATACCACTACTGAACAGGAGAATACCAATGTGGTTGTTTCAAGGAATATCCATGCTCATCTCCCTTCATCTTCTTCTAACATATCAGTTGCTTCAGAAACTCGTGTACGGGTCCCAATTACTGCCCCAAGTACTACTCCTCGGGTTCGCTCTTCTTCTAGTGATCAAGGATTTTAGAAAAACTTGTCGTTTGAGTAAGACCTCTGGTCAAGGTGATAGTGGGAAGTTCCTCTGTGAGGTTTCCCTAAAATCTGCTTAAACGTAACGCAGTTCAAAGTCCTTCAGTGGTATGGCCGTGGCTTACGTGTCTCTTGTAAGGAACTGCAGGTTTTTCTTTCTCGTTTCTCCCCTGCATATGTTTGTCTCCAAGAGACAATTCTTGGGGAATCCATTCCTGCCAGTTCTCCTGTATACTCTGCATTTTATACTGTGGGTTTGTTGGCTCGAGGGTACATGCCCGTGAGCCAGCAATCCCCTCTTCTGTTGCCTTCGAAGAAACAGATCTCACTATCTCCCTGACTCCCATTTGGGAGCCCGACCATCTGCGCAGCTTCGGTCAACCAGACTTGGGACTGCTCGGCCAGACAGTCTGGGGAACTACAACAACAACAACTCTGTATTTTATTCAAATTCCTTTGAAGGGCGGGGACACCATGGTGGCTCTGCCATCCTAGTTCGATGTGATGTTCCATGCACGAGCCTGGATCTTGACACTCCGTTCCAGGCTGTTGCAGTTAAGGTTTTTATAGACCACCCCTACACTGTGTGCAATCTCTAACTTCCTCTGGGTGTTACAGTTGAGAAACCTTCCTTTATTGGGTGATTTTAATAGTTGGCATCCTCTGTGGGGTAACAGTGCAATCAATCTCAGGGATGTTTTATTGGCTTCTTTTATTGAGGGTGAGGGATTAGAGGTTTTAAATACGCTTGATGTGACACATTTCCACAGCCCTACTAGAACTTTCATTGCCATTGACATTTCCATCTTCTAACCAAGTGTACTATTAAATTTTACTTGGAATGTGTTACCCGATTTATATGGTAGTGACCACTTCCATATATTCCTAGAAAATAATAGGTACGAACCACAGGCTCGTCTATCTCGGTGAAAATTAGTGAAGGCTGACAGGCAGTTTTTTATAGACCTTACTTATCCGGTCTCTTCTGTTGCAGATTTTAGTAGCTCACTGATATGCTCCACTTTGCTGCTCTCAACTCTATCCCTAATACTTCTAGCCACTTCCTCAAACGTCCTGTCCCTTGGTGGTCACCAGCCTGAACCATTGCTGTGCAGGTGAAGCAAGCTGCTTTCTCTCGCCTTCGTTGCAATTGTGTAGACCTTATTCTTTTAGAGGACTTCCGACCGGCAAGGGCTCGGGCTAAATGAGGTTTAAATGAGATGCATCTTTGAAGGCCTAAGTATCTTCAATTACTACTAAAATCCTGCTCACCCAAGTGTTCAGGAGAGTCTGTATGATTGCGGGGAGGTTTTCTCCTAGTCCACCACCTGTCCTTAAGGTCAATGGAATTAAGATCATGGATGGTTTACCAGCAGTAGCCAACACCATGGCAGAAATTTTTGCAAGAGTCTCCAGCCGTTACTCTGGCTGTCAGTCGTGAGTTGGGTGACAAGCAGCGCATTGCCCTGGATTTCTCGGGGAACGAGAAGGAAAGTTATAACCATGTATTCACCCTGAGAGACCTCCACTCTGCTCTCTCTCTCTGCAGCCACACTTCTCCTGGGCCAGACAACATCCTGAATGCCACGTTGCAACACTTGGGTGAGGAGGCAATCTCATTTCTTCTAGCTTTATATAACAGAATCTGGCTGGAGAGTGTCTTCCCTTCTGGGTGGAGGGTTGCTACCAACCTTCATTTACCCAAGCCAAGGAAGGACTCTAGTATTGCCCTTAATTACCTACCTATTGCCTTGACCTTCTGTGTCTGCAAGCCGTTTGATTGATTGATTTTTAGATGCCACTAGACATCTGGCAGCGCAACAGCTAGGGTCATGTACCGCCCAACATAATATGGTCATCTACATCATTAATAAAATATGTACATACATTAAATAGGCTTCACTACCCCGAAAGGGATAGGCAACATGATTATAAGGACATTTAAACTAAAAAGCAAATTATTACTAAAATAATTCGTCAACTCAAGTAAAATATATAAAAGAATCAAAACTAAAAACATTAAACTATCGAAACCATAAATATCATAAAATCACAATTTGTGGAGGAGGCCAGCCTCCTTCACATAGGAGAGGGTGCTCCCTCCCACACTACAAGCCTCCTCCCCAAGCACCTGGGAATGACTGTAAGAACCATCACCCGCCCGGTACTCGGAGAGGTGCCTACGACGAAGAGTCCCATGGCTAGGACACTCGGCAAGAAGATAACGCACTGTCAGAGGGACCAGACAATCATAACAGTAGGTAGGAGGAGTCCTCTTCATTAAAAACCCATGAGTCAATAGCGTGTGGCTAATGCGGAGACGGGCAAGAGCCGTCTCCAGTGAAAACTGTTTGAGAAAATGGTAAATGTCAGACTGGTGTACTTCCTGGAACTGTTTGGTATTCTGTCTCCGTCCTAGTCTGACTTTCGAAAACACCGTTCCATTACAGACGCTCTGGTCAGGTGGGAAGATGCTACATGTGAGGCTTTTGCACGACATCAACACCTGGTCTGTGTATTCTTCGACTTAGAGAGAGCCTATGACACTACATGGAAATATGGCATCCTGCAGTAACTTCATGGCTATGGCATGCAGGGTCGCCATCCACTCTTTCTTAAGGAGTTTTTGTGTGAGGGTTGGCAAAGCCCTCTCTGCATTCTTAGCAAAGGAGGGTGTCCCCCAGGGAAGCGTCCTCAGTGTCACGTTATTGGCAGTGGCAATTAATGCTATTGCGTCATCCCTTCTGGACAGTATAGCCAACTCGAGGTATGTTGAAAACCTGGTGGTCTGGTTTGCTGCTTCCCGTATGACTGTGGCAGAGCAGCACATGCACCTTGCCATCGACAGGGTATCGCATTGAGCTGGTTCTTATGGATTTCGCTTCTCTACTGCCAAGACGGTTGCTCCGCATTGGCCACTCACGCTTGACTGATGGATTTTTAATGGGGAGGGCTCCCCTTCCCTTCTCTAATGATTGTCTAGTCCCCATGACAGTGTGCCACCTTCTTGTGGAGTGTCCCAGCCTTGGGGTCCTTAATCGTAGGTACCTCTCCGGGTACCAGTTGGAGGACGGATCTTACAGTCTCTTCCAGGTGCTAGGGGAGGAGGCCTCCTTCAGAAGTTGTGAATTTTATGGCATTTTCAATTTACAAGTTGTGATTTTTATGGCTTCCTCTGTTACATAGCTCGATGTTTTCCGTTTTTATTTTGGTTTTATATTTCTATATGTTTAAAGTAGGCAAGTACGGTATGTAATTTGATTCGGTGTATATTTCCTGAACTGTTACATCGCTGGTAAAACTCCAAAATTTACCTATTTTTTTCTACAATTGAAATCAATATTGGCCTTCAATGTTTTAGCTCATCGTGTCTATAAGATTGAAATAGAATACCATATTGATCACAATTATAATATACAGCTTAAAAAAAACACTAAATGGCTACTTAGGATATTTATCTGGAAAGAAGTGCAGAGCAGTGAGCTGTAAAAAGCCTTGATCAGGGTTCCACTTGGCCAAATTAACCACTTGGGCACCATCTCGGCTATACGGAAGGTAAACGTTCACGTAACATCTGCAGGATGTATTTTATTTTAATATTTGTCATAGTGATAAGGCAGTCACTGTTGCATAACAAGCAGCCTAGCCTAAACCAAGAAAGTTACACTATATCATAAAATGCGTTTTGATAAAGTAATGTGAATTATGATATATATATATATATATATATATATATATATATATATATATATATATATTCACTTTACTTTATCAAAACGCATTTTATGATATAGTGTAACTTTCTTAGTTATATATATATATATATGCAGAGTAACCACAGGAGAAACCAAAGGCAGAATGATACAGAGACATGAGATGGAGTGTTTATATACAGTGGGAAATGGGAGAAGCTACATTCAGACAAAAGAATCTGACCTGACCTGACCAAAGCCTACCAGGGCTTAGCACACCTGTCAACCTATGTCTCATCCCTTTCCCGGTGGGTATTGCTGTATTACCAATTCAGTTAATAATTTATCACATCTAAAATGTCCATAACTCATATTAACATTATCTTCATATGTGCCCTAGATTAGGCATGACAACCCCACTGAAAAAATTAATAAGAAATATCACAAAGAACATAGGAAATACTGAGGGGCTGAGATTATCTGATTAAGCAATTTTCTGTGCAAAATGCATCCACCCCCTATATGTATGGATTAATTAATTAAGATGCACAAGGAAAACAACTCGGTTAGGCCCATCATAAGTTCGATAGGTTCGGTTACTTACAAACTCTCCAAATGGCTTGTATCTTTGTTATCGCCTATGGTGGGTACTATCTCTGATTCTTTTGTAAAAAACAGTGAAGACTTAGTAAAATAAAAACTATAATATCTTAACGTCCCATATCCTCACAGACTAGTAAGCTTTGATGTCAAATCCTTGTTCACCAATGTTCCAGTGCATGACGTTTTTGTCCTTCCTGCCAGATGTTCTGGATGAAGAAACACAATGAATCCCTAGCGCCAACATTGTTGAACTCAATGGCTTATGTGTAAAAAATTCATGCTTTGTGTTCGATGGAAATTATTACGGCCAAAAATTTGGTATGGCGATGGGCAACCCACTTTCCCCAGTGTTGGCTAACATTTACTTGCAATATTTTGAAAAACATCTATTGCCCTCTATCAAGGAAACTAACATAGTTAGGTTACGGTACGTGGACGACATCATGTGTCTCTGGTCCAACTCTCTCCCCATAGAGGACTTTCTAATTAAACTGAATTCAATAGCCCCATTCATAAAATTCACTTATGAAATTGAGGTAGATAATAAACTTAACTTCCTTGATGTGGAAATTAAAAGAGAAACAGGAGCATTCAAGACAAAAGTTTACTGGAAGCAAAGTAACATACTATTATATGTACACTTCTATTCAGACCACCATGTAAATGGTAAGAAATCAGTATTCATATCAATGATGTACTTAAGTGCATACAAAATTTCAGACCCAGAATTTTTGGAAGAACTTAAGAAAATTATGGCAATAGGGCAAAATAAAAAATATCCAACAAATGTTCTTAATCATTGTCACAACATAGCAAGGGAACGTTTCTTTGAAGGTAGAGAAAAAGCAGATGATCAAAGCAACCATAGTCCTACTATTTCATGAAATCTTTTTAGAGGTTGTTCCTGTACTTAAAAAACTCGATGTACAAGTAGTTTTTAAATATGACAACACAGTAAAAAAAAAAAAAAAACTCATCAAGAACAGCCCTTCGAGTAACACAGGTGTTGTGTACACGATTCCATGCAAAGCATGTAATTTATTCTATATAGGACAGACAGGTAAAGACTTAGATAAAAGGATAACACAACAGAAGTATAGCGTTAGAACAGCTCAGCCAAGTAGTGGTTTATTCCAACACAAACCCACTTATGACTATCACATAAACTGGGCTGGTGCCAAAGTTATAGCGAAATCAACAAAACTCCTTGAACAAAAATTAATGTAATAGAGTCATGCCTAATCTCGGGCACATATGAAGATAATGTTAATAAGAGTTATAGACATTTTAGATGTGATAAATTATTAATTGAATTCCAGCGTTCACAAACTACCAAAAGGTTTCGAGATTCGACAGACAAATTAATTCTCCGGGTAAACGGGTATCGACAAGAACCCAGTGCTTTCGATATAAAATGCTTCTTGTAGTAAATATAAGCAATTAAAGTCTATTTACCTTTTTATTATTTTGATAGATAGTTAAACTATATTCCGAAGTGAGGCTTACTGCAATAAGGTGGTTTATAAAGATTAATAAAGCCAAATACATAGAGTCATTAAAAACGGTCACAAATAATTTTATTTTGTGTTCAAATTACACATTTCTTAGAACTGAAATTCCAATTGATGCATAACGAGCGAATGAATGTTTGGGCCGGTCACGATACTATATCATTGACTATTATGCATAACATATTGAAAACATGGTTGCCGAATTTCCATTACACCGAAATTGCCGACCGAGATTGATTGGAGTACCAAAATTTACAAAACAAAGGCTGCACAGTTTGCCAGATACAGCCACAATCAAATAACCACCAACAATTTCCTTCCATCGTGCAAATAAATCAGTATCACATCAAAATATAATCATACAACACCTTACGTCAACTCAATCCCCTGTAGGCTTTTAGTCTATTTCTATATTCAAATTAGGCTGTATACCACGATTTTACCTGGTAAATTACTTGCTAATATTACTGAGCAAGTGATTTACTATTTGTGCAATGCCAAGCTAGTACGTGAATATAATGTAACAGATTATTTGTTTCATTACCTGCAACTACACAGGCCTGGTAAGGCTGGTATCACTGCTGCCAGAGTGAGTACACAACTCAAACTAAGCCAGTGTATGCGTTCAGGCTTTGCTATATATTTTTTTCAAAATGCCTGTATATACATGTGCAGTGGCAAATTGAGACTCGAAATCAAATAAATCAAATATAACATGTGAAGTGTAGACGCGAGTCGTCGTCGTCGTCGTCTGTGTTTATGTTTACAGCCGATTTATCTATATTAGGTTCCTTTCATTATTTATGCCTACATATCGTTAAGTACAGTATTTGAAAGTTTCTAAATTAGTATTGAATATTTATATGGCAAAAAGAAGGTATGCAACGACCAATTATTAGTATACACATAAAAAATATGTCTAAATATTTCATCTGGCGAATCTGGCAAGCCTCGGCCAGTTTGTGAACGCTGGAATTGGTGATGCAGCAATACCCACCGGGCAAACGGATGAGGGGTAGGTTGACAGGTGTACTAAGCCCTGGTAGGCTTTGGTCAGGTCAGGTTAGATTAAGTCAGATCCTTTTGTCTGAGTGTAGCTCCCCCCATTTCCCACTGTATATAATTACTCCATCTCATGTCTCTGTATCATTCTGTCTGAAGATGTAATATACGAAAGTACTTATCGTACTGTTCTGCTATTGGTTTCTCCTGTGGTTACTCTGGATATATATATATATATATATATATATATATATATATATATATATATAGTAAACAGTAGTTATTATACATTTACAACACGTCTCACATATGTCATATTGTGTACTATATTGATACTTCTATCCCAAGCAAACCACCTAATTTTAAATCTGGCCAACCAAACGCAAGGCTTGTGAAGGGTCACACTATACTCTGTCCAGCCTAAGGTGGCGGAGAAGCCCTGCCTCTCTGGGATGTATCTGATTGGCAGATGATGGAAAGGGGATGTTTCGAGTACTTTTGGTGACACCATGGGTCACACACATACACACACACACACATACGTCGCATAGCGGTGCGTTAATCTCAGTGACCTGACCTTCCTTCTTCTTCCATCCACTTCTCTCTCTCTCTCTCTCTTGTTCACGATTCATCCACAACCTTTCCTTTTCTAAATTCTATAATCTAATGATATTTTATCCCACATAAAAGTATAATCTAATGATATTTTATCCCACATATCATATACATGATATATTTAGATTAATGGCATTACCATATATAATATTTTTTTTAAATTCCATTTATTCATTCTTTCATTAACAGTAGCATTTATCATAAGTTATTTTACTTTCTTTATTTCTCATTTGTTACCTTCATCTAAGTTTCTCTCTCTTACTGCCTTAGGCCATATTCTAATCTCTGGTCCCTATAGGCGCCTGTCAACTTCCTGTGTCGGTTTCTTAATCCATTCACACACACACCACTCCTTGCCCAGTCCTGCTGCTTTGTTTGGCCATGGTTTTGAAATATATTAACCTTTTTGTGTAAGTAGTGAAAATGTGTGTGCGTTTTTTTCTATATTTTCGTTGCATAAAAATACACTCCCTTGTGCTTCCGAAAGATAGGTGAAATTAAATTTATAAAAAATGGTACTAAATGGATGAAGAAGCCTTGAAGTATGCTTTCGAACACGGGAAGTCACAAGGGTTACCCAGAGGTCCTCCAGTTGACCTGTTTTCCTCTCACTGTCGCTCACTTTTTACTGCACACTCTATGTTCTAATAAAGATATTACGAGCTCCAAGTAAATTGTCACTTTGAAATTTGACTGTAAGGCTCACACATATAATTTACAATAATGAGTGAGAAATAACAGACATGAATAATGCTTATTTAGCAGAAATATTCATGAAAAAAGGAAGCACTTCTATTTTTCTCGGTGTGCTGAACACCTCTAGCCAATCAGGGAAGCGAAAAAGTACTTGACCTGCCTACCGCACCTGTAGGGCAGGGCTTCTCCGCCACCTTAGGCTGGACAGAGTATAGTCACTGGTACCCCTGGGCTGGGCGGTTTTGACTGGGCTGGGTAGTTTTGCCTGGGCAAACGGCCCTGAAATAGCCCGCTGGACAATTTAATGGGTGGACGGAGCGGAGCGTTGTCCCTGGGCATATTACCAGTGGGCGATAGAAGGTATTGAGACACTATATTATTCACTATCAGTTAAGTGGAAATATATAAGAGTATAAAATTAAAGATGTAATTATTATACTAATATTTAATGAATATCATATATCCCAAAAAGAATTAATGATCTTGGTATTTATATACATAATTGTAATATAACCTACATACTCGTTTGGCCTTGGAACTTGATGTCAACAAAACAAAATGTACAAGTTGCACATGCACTTCTGGCACACCACTTGCACCACAGCCATCACTATGGAGAAGAATATCAGTATGGATATAGATTGGTCAGTTTCGTGGTCTCAAGCAAGATCTAGATCTTGATCTCAAGAGGCATTATTTGCTCTCATTGAGAAAGTGCGAGAGAGAGAGAGACATTGTGGAATGTGAGACACCGGGACTAGCCTAGACAGGAGAGCGGGAAGCTGTACTGCTACCCCTGGGCTGGGCGATTTTGCCAGGGCTACGGCAGACCTCCAGCCCAGGCAAAATCGACCAGCCCAGGGGTAGCAGTGACTAGTGTGACCGTAGTACTTAACAGATCTGGTGTTATTTACCGATATATTTTTCATAAAGATCAAGGTACAGTAAAAAACATAAAAATGTGAGTAAAGGAAAAGCGAAAAAAGTGCAAGCTTCGATGAGTCGAGATTATGAATGTCAGTGCACTACTTACAACAGGTTAGTATATGATGCTCTTTGATTAAAGGAATGGCAGAAAGAAGTTAGTGAATATGCACTCTACTTCGGTACATATATTAGAGAGTGTGTGGTTAACAGCATGTGGAAGGGATTGATTGATCGATATTAGGCGCCGCAACAGCGAGGTCATATAGCACCATAAGGAAATTGAGAAGTGAGACATCAAACAGGAAGAAAACCGAAAGAAAAAAGGGACAGTTGGGAGCACTGAAAGGGAGTGGCTGGGGCCGAAGGGTTCCAAAAAACCTTAAAGTTTTGCCTACATCACTACAGGCAATACCCCACTACGGGGGCATGTTCAAGGGAATGACGATATCGCAGATATATGAAGCAATGAAGACAAATTCAACGAAAACTACTTGTTTCTGTAGAAGTGAAGAAGATAATTTTCTTCCATCATTGTGATCTGTATTATTACTATAGGATGATCAGAAGCCACAAACCAGCACCATGGTGTGCAAGTCTACTGTACAGTCTCAAGAAAAGATAATTCTACCTATTTGTTATGTCTGCTATGAAACATTTTAGAACATTAATGGATCCAGGGTTTTCTAAAAAATATAGGCATTTGCTTTCTGTAACAAGGTGTAATGATGATAAAAAAATGTATATAAATAGACTCATTACTGTTTGCCTAATCTTCTTAACAAAGAAAGAAACTCACAAACAAACATAAGGACACACAAAGAAACATACACAAAAACATAACCTCCTGTTGGAGGAATAAACTGTAAGTGAAGTATAGAAACTGATGCATGGGCATATAGTGTGCCAAACGGGAAGTAAGGGAACGGTATATGAGTAAAAATTGTATTCGGAAGATAGCTTTCCAAATGTTAGGAATCAGAAAGAGATTTTACATATTGATGACAATAATCTCGGAGCATCAGGCATGTCTCGAAATGCAAGTAACCAGATGCTATAAACAAAAGAAAGTTTGCCATTATAGTACATACATTCACTATTACAGCTAAGTTTCCTTTTTGTCACAAAATGCCTACCACATAATGTTGTCACCTGTTTCCTATACTCCTCTTCAGATCCACATATTTGAGCTTTCTGTAACACTATGGTAATATACCTTAGAGAGTCAGATCGTTGGTCAACATTGAGCATCATGGCGTTGGTCATAGAAAAAGTCCAGCGAGAGGAAAGTATTAACACAAGGTCCTCCCTGGGTAGGCGAGTGACCACCAGGAGCCTCGTTGACCACACGAGAAGGCGACCATTGAGGGACAACTTGGCGAAGTTCGAGAGGAATGCTAGATCATCACTCACCAATACTACCGTCACACACCATGACATTCTCCTCAACTGCGATATTGTGAAGATAAAAGTGGTTAATTTGACAGAACATCTATTTGATTTACGAGTATTTCTGGCCTTCTCTTATGTATTAAGTAACCATTTGCGAGTCAAGGTAAACCATAAGAGGAATTAGCAGCACTGGCAGAAAAAATAAAACTCGGAGATGAGATGAGGAATGATCTACAGACTACCAGGGACACCAGGTTACAGTTAAGCTATTTTTTCCTGAATTTCGTTTTTCTTCTCCAGTAGTGTAAATCGTGTCACACAAGAATTTCCCCGTTTTTTTTACTGATATTCTGATCACTTCCAAGCCAACCTACTGAGGATAATATGAAGTTTACATATTGGTTGTATCAAATTATATAAATGCAAAGGAATGTATACTTCACTTCAAGTGGATTGGGTTGGAAGGAACTATGGCTCAAAACCATACACATCCTGCAGCATCGCTTCACCACTTGGTCCGGAGGTCAAAAGAAAAAAATAGTTGGAAAATTTTGTTAAGGAAACAACTCTGTGAAATGTCTGTCCAAAAGAGTAAGCAGTGTTGCTATTAGATATGTATTTTGACGATCACGAATGAATACGTGGAATATCTCATATCCTCTATTAAATTAAGCATGTTTTTATGTTCTTATTTGTATATTAGCAATGATATTAAAATGACTACAAGTTGACCATTTAACCAGTTATTCAGAATTATTTTCATACGGTAAAATTTGTGTAGCAATGCATACAAATATTTTCACATATTAAAGGTATCATGTTGAACACGTTTGTGTTCACTGAATATGTGTTGGTATTATGATACAAATCATATGTACTGTAAGTTTCCCTAGAAGTTCTTGCAAGTATCGATAATCAGATACTGCAAATCCAGTTGACAAAATAAGAATTGCGACAACTTTCGATAGAACTTTCAATATATTAATGTCCATAGTTGTTTGCAGGGATCATCATTATGAAAGATAAACTAAATTTGCACTTCCTTTTAAATTACATTCTTATTGTCCCTATAAATAGTTGTGGATATGAATATAGTTAACGTTCCTTAAAGATTTGTCGCAATTCATAATTTGCTAACTGTACCTCTGACAGCACGTGTACAGAGTATGGGAAGTTATTAAGGAAAGCCTGACCTAGTACACGATTATCTTGCGTCATTGCAAAGGAGATTTCACAAGAAGCATGGAGTCATTTATAAATATATAAAATATTTTCTCAGTAATTGTAGCATATAATTGGTAAGGTGGTTGATAAAGAAACCGGTATTTCAATGTGATTTTCTACTGATATGCACTGTAGATACAAATATTGCAACTATGTTGTCTTCCATAATACATTATTATTTAAGGCATTAGTTTACAAGATGAATGAAAATATATTTCTTGGTAATTTGGAACAATTATGATCACATTGTTTATATATACACTGTCCAGGAGAAACTTGCCTTCCCTGAGTGAGAACACACCAACACGCATAATCATAGCAGAGAAAACATAGGTTACATTTTTTACCTAATTGTACAAAATAAACCGAGACTAACTAGATTGGGTGTCTAAAGTGTAAAGGATTTTTTTTTTTTTTTTTTTTTCTAGTATGGGGTGATTGCCAACTATAACCACATCTACACTGGTAGCGGTTGTGAGCGAGCTGGCGATTGTAATCAAGGACGAGAAAAGTAGGACCATTGGATCAAATAGAGGTGGATACCATGGCAGAAAGCGGCTGCGAGTAGGAGGTTTACAATTTGAGAGGGTTTGTAAATTTGCACTATTTTAAACTTAAGATTGTCTCTGGCCACATATACAGGGTGTTCAGAAAAGATGTAGCAAAAATCAGCGAGTGTATTCTGGAGATGAAATTGATTACAGATCATTAAATGGGCATAGTGCGAAATCTCAATAGTTGGGCAGTTACATCATAATCTTGGGGCACTGGAACGAGAGCGACATTCACTTCTACGAAGAGCTGCGCTATGCGTTGAGAAAGGAGGCCAGAATTTTGAACATCTGTTGTTACTGTGGGTGACGGACTAGGGTAAGTATGTTGCAATACAATAATGCTATTAAATTACACCGTAAATGATAGACTTTTCATTCACAGTCCTCTGACTCTAACACATCCTAACAAACCAGTCATGTGCTGTAACTGCTCAACTATTGAGATTTTGCACTATGCCCAGTTAATGCGTTCACATAGTTTCATTTCAATTATGATGATGAGGTGTTCTGATTGTTGTGATTGTCCTGTTCTGGTTATGTGATCATTGGTATTCTGATTGTAAATTTCTGATTGTCTTGTTCTGATTGTGGTGTGGTGACTGGTATCCTGATTGCAGTGGTTGTGGTGTTCTCATATTATTCTGTGTAGATTGTGGTGATTGTTCTGTTCTGATTGTGGTGATCTGATTGTCCTGTTCTAATTGCGGTGATCTGATCGTTCTTATGTAATTGTGGTGTTCTGATTCTGATATGATTGTAGTGATCTGCTTGTTCTGTTTTGATTGTGGTGATCGAATTGTCCTGTTCTGATTGTTACAAACTTATGTTTGTAAGCTACTTGTATCAGTTTAAGTTTGTAAAGTACTTGTATAAGTTTAAATTTGTAGAGTTGTTTGACTGTTTTATTATGTTCAATAAACGAACCCCACCCCCTCAAAGGGGCAAAAATTATTGTCTCTTTCTCTCAAGACATAGGCTGCTGATTAAAAATGATTCATTTACGACGCTAACTGATTGAATGTTATGTAATTTATTATATCCATTACAATTACACCGATCGAAAGTTTCTAGCCTAAATATTAAGGCATTACTTCCTATATGTGTAGCTGTGTATGTAGAATTATTATATATTGTAATATGTGTAAGGGCTTGGCCTGGTTTGCTCGATCACAAGATCAGCACAATTAAAAATGTAGCAGATCGGATCAAAGAAAGGAGAGTGAAAGATAGAGGTGAAGGAGTTAAGGTCATAATAATGTGGTGCTACACTTCTTATCTCCGACCATGGACCACTGAGTTAAAGCAAATTCAAGAAAAGAAGATTGGTGACTGAGTATGCCAGGTTTATTTCGCAATTATTTTCCATGTGAGCACTAAAATACTTTTTTGAAGATTTATACATTAATCATATTTGTGATGTTTAGTTGATTTCGTTCATTACCTATTAACTATGCCAAGGGCCTCCAATCTCGTTTCTCGAAAGAAGATTTTCACCCCACAGCGACTGTGCCCACTACATAAAGTAAACTCATACGAATTAAGGCGCTGTTATGTTCTTTACACCTACCTATATATGAGTCTGGGACAGCGGTGTTGTTTAACAGAGATTTAGCAGTTGGTATCGCTAACAAGAGTTTAGGTAGTTATAAAATGAATGAATGAGGTTCTCAGTAACAAATTTATGATCAGTTAATTGCACAGTTTGTTTGTATATAGTTATATACTAAAGATACTTAGGTATTTTCCATATCTGATGTTCTTAGTGCATTCGATTGGCTAAAAGCGAAATATGACATAAAATTTAAGTTATTACAAACTATCTTATCACAGAATAATCCCCCTATCATGTGTTGCCATTACACATGGATCAGAATCTTACCATCAAATATAATTATACAGTGTAAATATAAAACAAAATATGTGATAGTATATACCTCTCATACGAGTATTTTTCAGCTATTCTCTCATACCCAAGTTAGGGATAGTAGTGTATTGGCAAGTCTAGAACAAAGTGATTCATCCAAACCACTCCTTTACTATTGTTATAATTCTTATATTTATCAATGGAAATGGACACTATTATCCTTGATTTCATAATTTTTTTTTTTTTTTTTTTTTTTTGTATAGTAAGTTGCTATTATGTCATTTTATTGCATGATTATTCTCCGAAGACCGAGCAAAGAAGGCATTATTTAGTTCGCTTGTTCTGAATTCATAATTGTGTTTTGTTGATGCTAGGGCTAACAGAAAAACCGGACAGACAGATGGGAATTAGAGATATTTTTCCTTGGGAGATGGGGGAGAGCTTGGAATATAGTAGAGAGAATGAAAGTACAGGCAGTTCAGTTCGAGAATAATACAACAATTGGAAGAGTCTGTGCAAATGAGTAAAGGGAAATGGCTAGTACCGAGAAAATTGATATTATCGTGCAAACCGTGACGTGAATGAATTTAAGTAACAAACGCTTCAGAACTGAGTTCCAAATTAGCGGGTGTTATTTATTTAATGCTGATCGCAGACAGAGAAGTGCAGGGAGTATAGCAATATACGTTAGAGATAATATAAAATGTTGTGAGAAGGCGGATATTAAGACACGGCAAGTCACAAAAATCACTATGGCTAAATATAAAGAACGGTAGAGATAATCTAATGTATAGATCTCCCTATATAACAGGGCGAAGATCTTGGCCGAGGTTAGGCAACTTAGGAATGAAGTTGTCACTTTAAAAGACAACATCAGGTAAAGGGTGACGATACAAACGATGTAAATTCAAATGCTGATAGATCAGATGATAGTGGCAGGTCAGATAGGAATGAAGGTTCATTCAGGTAAGGAATGGAGCCAAGGTCAACAATAATAATGTAGAAAGCGCCATCCCAGTTAGCAATAGGTATGAACTATTAAATGATGAAGTTGGGGAGGAATCTAGTTTCTCCCTGGTGGGGGATAGTCTAGTAAGAGGCCAGGATAACGAGTTCTGTAGGGACAGGAAGAAAAAGAGAGCAAATAGATGCTATCCTGGTCATAAGATAGAAAAAATTATAGAGAAGGTCGACATTCTAGTAGAAAACTCACCAGAGGATACAATGTTTGTGACATTAGTTGGCACAAATACCTCCGACTGGATGGCACCGACATGATACCAGAAAAGTATAGGAAAATGAATAGGGAATTCACAAATAGGAGACGGAAGGTATAGCAGTGTGTAGCATCATTCCTAGATATGATGCTGGCCCTGACTATTTTAGGAAAATGTCGGTCGTCAATTATAGAATAGAGGCGCTATGTATGCTGGATAATGTAGAGTTTTTAGATATCTGGCACCACTTTTGTAAGGATAGAACATTGTATAGTCGAGATGGCTTGAGTCTCAACAGTATTGGCAAAGCGAAATTAGGAAGAGTGTTAGGCAAATGTATAGATGAGATCTCAGCCTCTCAAGACGATGAGAACAATGCCAACACTGAGGAAGGAGAGAGACAGGAAGATAACTGCATGCCGGTAGAAACATAGGCAGTAGGAAACGGATCCGATGCCAGATCCAGAGGACAACAAGGAGCAGAATTTTCACTGAACACATAGCGTTCGGCTCCAGATAAGACACGAGCGTAAAAAACTAAACCTCATGTATACAAACGCAAGGAGCAATATTGGAAAAAAAAAAAAAAAAAAGACGAACTGCTTGCATATGTATATACCGAAAATCCCGATTTTAAGGGATATGTTCAGCTACACTGGTAGTTTTGTATATTTAACACTTGTTAACGAGAAGTTGATTAGTGAAGCAGGAAAGGAGGGAAGGGTCGGACTGAGTGAGCGGTTAAGTGACACTTAGAGAGTTTTCGAGGCTTCAACCAAGTCATAGTTGAGCCCGAATTTCATATAGACATCAGTCGCTCCACCGACTCAGCTGGAGTAAGTGTTCCTTCTCTCCTCTTTTTCTCGCCCCATATTTCTAATTTGTTGTAAGTATCTTTTGAGGTATGTTGGGTGGCTGTCTATGTATACTGTGTATAAGTTTTGTACTACCAGTGAGTATATATATTTTGTGCAGTGTATTTTAATATTATCTAGAATGTCATTGGTGGTCTTGATTTTGTCAGTGGGGTTTTTGGTTATGGTGACGGAACCTATGGTGGGCGGACGAAAAGTAGCTGCTAGGCGGCTACTAACAGTGCTGCGGCCCTGGGTCCAGTGTGTCTACAGTGCTGGCGGTTGAAATTGGCGCGGTAGAGGGCCCGTGCCACTAACAGGTCCCGTCTGTCCTCGCTTTATTTCCCGTCAGAAACCCCAGAATATTGGCGCGGTTTGGGGGTTAAAATGATAACTGGCAACTCTCCTTGGTTCTTCTGTAGGCTGGCTGGCGGTTACCCCGTGGGCATTTTAATTAAGAGGGTGGAGTAAAATTGTGTGTTGTTGCCAAACAGACTTTTTCACTGCATAATGTGGTAGTAGTAATAGTGGTAGTAGTGGTGGTAGTAGAAGTGGTATTAATGGTGGCTCCTTACACACCAATCAACTGGTACACCTAAAAACACACACACACACTAACAATGTACTGTACTTATAAATATTGTATGCATGATTTAAAACACACACACAATAACAATGTACTTATTTTTGGTGAGAGTTAACATACAATTGTTTTTGTCCGTGTTTTTTGTAAGTCTGTTGACATCTTCGCTACCGTGCCAATTTCAACCGCCAGCATTGTACTGTGTTGCGGCCCTGGGTGCAGTGTGTCTACTGTGTTGCAGCCCTGGGTGCAGTGTCTCTACTGTGTTGCAGCCCTGGGTGCAGTGTGTCTACTGTGTTGCAGTTCTGGGTGCAGTGTGTCTACTGTGTTGCAGTTCTGGGTGCAGTGTGTCTACTGTGTTGCAGTTCTGGGTGCAGTGTGTCTACTGTGTTGCAGCCCTGGGTGCAGTGTGTCTACTGTGTTGCAGCCCTGGGTGCAGTGTGTCTACTGTGTTGCAGCCCTGGGTGCAGTGTGTCTACTGTGTTGCAGCCCTGGGTGCAGTGTGTCTACTGTGTTGCAGCCCTGGGTGCAGTGTGTCTACTGTGTTGCAGCCCTGGGTGCAGTGTGTCTACTGTGTTGCAGCCCTGGGTGCAGTGTGTCTACTGTGTTGCAGCCCTGGGTGCAGTGTGTCTCCTGGGTGCAGTGTCTACTGTGTTGCAGCCCTGGGTGCAGTGTGTCTACTGTGTTGCAGCCCTGGGTGCAGTGTGTCTACTGTGTTGCAGCCCTGGGTGCAGTGTGTCTACTGTGTTGCAGCCCTGGGTGCAGTGTGTCTACTGTGTTGCAGCCCTGGGTGCAGTGTGTCTACTGTGTTGAAGCCCTGGGTGCAGTGTGTCTACTGTGTTGAAGCCCTGGGTGCAGTGTGTCTACTGTGTTGAAGCCCTGGGTGCAGTGTGTGTACTGTGTTGCAGCCCTGTGTGCAGTGTGTGTACTGTGTTGCAGCCCTGTGTGCAGTGTGTCTATTGTGTTACAGCCCTGGGTGCAGTGTGTCTAATGTATTACGGCCCTGAGTGCTGTGTGTCTACTGTGATATGGCCCTAGATGCAGTGTTTCTGTACCTGTGTACCGTCTTACTACGATGTTGAAACTCCTGTGTGCTGTCTTCGGTTCTAGGAGTGCGGCCCAGTGTACCACCTGTTCACTGTGGGGTGTGAGCTGTGTGCAGCCTTGTGTTGTGGGCTCCATATTTTCTTGTATTGTATAATTTTAAGTGCTTGTATGAGTGAGTGTATGTTTGAGGTGGTGGTGTATGAGTGAGTATTGAGTTATTGTCATAAGTTTAATATCTATACTATAAATGGCAATCCGGCTCTGTTTGTCCTCTTAAACTCGAAAACGGTTACACCTACATCCAAAACCAATATATATTCTGAATCAACATCACCAGGCGCAGGTTTTGGTATGACGTAACATGTCATAACTCGACATTTTTCCAAACCATTCTCAACGTTGAGAGAGGTTTAGAAGACTCTGTTTTTCGAACTCTGTTCAGTTGCTCTCCAACACTCCTTTGACCCTGGTCCAGCACTATCAGCCATGGCTGTACAGCTCGAACGGAAATTTTCCGTTAGAGCTGAAAAAGGCAAAAAGGCTATTTGGAAATTCAGTCAGTCTCGGGCCTTCAAGCTGAAAAGAAGTATGTCTTTATGTACAGCTGGACACATGAATGGGTGGTACAGCCCAAGTGAAAGATGGTCAATATTTCCCAATATCAAGTTCCTTAGTGCCAAATAGGAGACATCAGGGGCAGAAGTCAGTATTGAGGAAGGTAATAAAAAGCAAGTACGGTACCTGATAATAGACAATGGTTACTCAAATGGGACAAGTATCTTTCACCTGTGCTGTACCACCCATTCATGTGTCCAACTGTACGTACTGTATGTATGGCAACTGGCAAGCGGCCTGAGATCGCCGAATTTTTTTTATCTAACGCAACAAGACTGAAATGCTTTCATATATTATAAAGTTAATTTTGACACTTTCTAAACTCCATAGAGTGCATCTTTCCCGGGCAACGCCGGGTACCTCCGCTAGTTTAATTATATTTTTCAAAACTTTATACCTTTGTGTATATTTGACCTATGACGAATGAATACTCAGCCAACAATCATTTTTGAGACCAAGAATAACCAGGTCAGAATTGGAGGGTCTTATCTACGCATTTATCAAATGCAACCAATTCCCTTACAGTGGCGCAGTGAGTAGGATTGTTGGCAGAGCTTCATTTGTTTGGGTTGTTACTCAAGGTAAAGTTTGAATTGTTATAACTTTGTAGTATAGTGGACTTTTTGTGGGAGTGGGTTGGCTCTTTAACCTGGCCTTTTCCTATATTGCTGATATTCTAAAGCATGCTGATGCTTCGGGTTTAACAAAGGAGGAGATAAGCAGTCTAGTTCAACTGGCCATAGACAGAGATGATCGGGCGACCGAAAGAGCCGAGAAAGCGTCGGTGAGAGAGGCTGAAGAGAAAGAGAAAGTGGCGGTGAGAGAGGCTGAAGCGGCGGTGAGACAGGCTGAAGAGAAAAAAGCTGAGCGTGAGCATGAATTAGCTTTAGTTCAACTGAAAACCCAACAGCATAATAATGTTCCTTTTTGTCCTGCAGATGAAGTAAAACCCCGTATTCCCCCATTCAGTGACAATGATGACCTGGACTCTTACCTTGCTAGGTTTGAGAAGTTGGCTCAATTTTATGGTTGGGAGAAAAAGGACTATGCTCTTCATCTAGGATCTCTTTTAAGAGGTAAGGCTCTTAAACTATATGTTGGGTTGTCTACCGAGATTTCTTAGGATTATGATAAACTAAAAAAATCACTTTTACAATCTTTTCGATTTGATGCAAATGCCTACATAAGTCAGTTTCGAAACATGAAGGTAGAAGTTGATGAGACCTATATCCATATTTTGTCTAGACTCGAACTTGTGTTTAAGATATGGCTGACACTGTCAGAAGTAAATGAGGATTTTAAATCGTTGTGATTTCATGATCAAAGACCAGTTTTTGAGTACTTGTTTCCCAGATGTTAGGATATTTTTGAAGGAAATCGGAAATATTAGTAACTCTGAGATGGCTTCAATTGCAGATTTGTATAGGAATGCCCATTCAGATAAACCTAAATTTAACAAACACAGGTTTGAATCTAAGGGTGGTCTCGTTAGTAAAGTGAAGCTTGTATCTGAGGCCAGTGTTGCTGAAAATAAATGTGTTGTACCAGTTAGCTTGCCTACTTTGAGGTCATTACTGTAATTTAGTATCATCAATTCAGCCTTGTCGTACCTTGCGAGCCTGGGCGACCACTCTGGAGAGCTGTAGCAACGTCACATTAGTGTCCTGTCCGATCATCGACGCCTCAAACAGTCCAAGACCCCACGCAGCTCTTACCTCAGGCAACTCCTGGAACTAAAGAAAAAAAAGAAAAAAAGAGAAGGGATGAGAAAGATGGGCAGATCTTGACCACTAGGCCGCAGGCATTATCTATCATGGCAACTCTCTCTCCCGGGCCTCACTCCCGCAGTCTCGGTCACTATGTAAAGAACACATTTGACGGCTAAATGCTTGTAAACCACTCACGCTAAATATATAAAGGATACAGGATAATGAAGTAAAAACCTTTAGCTGTCTCCTGATGTATTTGTGAAGACTAAAGTGACATCTGTAGAATGAGTAGCCAGTTCAGACGAACATCAACTCAAATTTCACTTTTACACTCTATTTACATATCTCAGTAAATTTTCACATTCTAGTTTCATTATAAAACATGTCAGAATAAAAAATTTCAACAGAAAAATATGTAACATATAGTAATGTCATTGTTGCTTTTATGTACATGTATGGTAATTACAGGAAAAGAGGAGTGTTCAATATACGTCCTTCCACCCTCACTGTTCGAATAAGACCGACTGGTTGCTGGTGTCGAAATTTCTCTACACCCTCAAATTAAGGGTTAAAAGATGGACACAATACACCAGTTTACGTAAAGTGGTGATTGTTTTTTCCTAATTTTCATTTGACTATTACAAGAAATGATGCCCTGAATGACAAATCTACTGTTATTTATCAGTGCTGTCATACAAGTTTACAAATATAGGCCTACAAACCTAGCGTGTAATATCGTATCTGGGATATTTCTTTTTCTGATAGTATATATTATGTTAGTCTGAGGAGTGATTTATAATAACTGTTATCCAGTAACATTGGGCAACTCTCAAAGCCAGTGTAATGCCCGGTTCACACTAGCCCGTGTTTAAGGATCCGACATCCGTCAATGACGTCACGAGTACGGCTACGGGGGAGATAAGCTCCGTTCCATGCTACGGAGCCGTTTGTTTACAAGTAAAACTATAAGATGGACGCCAAGCAACTCAGAACATTATTATTCACGCCATACATGTACTTTGGCATAAAACGTATTGGCATACCTGATAACCATAGTTGGTGTTGATATAGCAGGGGAATGGTGTAATGCACTGTCTGCTCCAATTCTCACATTGTTTTGTTTACAACTGGACCGATGCGGTGGTGCCGTGCTTGCAGTACCCATGAAAAATATTTTTTTCCTCACATAAATTGAAGTGCATTTAACAAATACAAGTTAATAATTAAAATATTTGAATACATTTACACCTTTATTTGTGCACAAATACTTCAATTTCATATTTTCATGATATGATGAAAAGTCAATAACATTATATACACGGACAACACCGCCGCCGTGCTTCCGTAAAAGATTACTTGAGTTCATCTTTGCTGGATCCGTTCCCTGTCTTACCCAGGATGGTAGAAGAGCCCCTGTTCAAATATACTACGGCCGTTCGTGACGTCACTGACGGATCTCGGATCCGTACATACGGGCTAATGTGAACCAGGCATAAGACTGTCTCCCAGTGAAACATTCATGTTGCTATATTAGTAGCCCAGTGACCTTTAATTATTCAGGGTGTGCATTTTTTCACTTTTACCAGTAGATTTAAGGTGATGGTGCTATTTTTTTTGTTTTTTCAATACATACTAACAATGCCTAAGAGGATAAAAAACTTGTGAAGACATTTCCTCAGTAATTTAACTGCACAAGGAAAACTACACATCATCGAACAATGCAGAAAAATTGCTTTGAAAGCAAGAATGTTTATGATGATTGCATAGATGGCCCCATGCCCCAGCCTGGATGTCCCTGGTTAAACATAACCAGGACCAGAATACTTAAATGTCGGCAGATTTGCACTAAACCAAGGCTGATAGCAAGGCAACTTAAATAATGGAAACCCATAATTGTTGGGAAATATGACTGTTCGTATTACCCAATTATATTGAAGACCTTGTCCCTACAACAATCGCTAACGCCATGATCCACTATTCTTATAAAAGCCCTCTCAGCACAGTATATGCTGTATCAAGCTCTTACTGAGAGATACCTCGAATGCCTAGTGGTATCGCTCATTTCTGAGGTCAAAACTATCCATCTGAAGGGTCAAAACCCAACAGGCACTGTGCTGGGTCTAAAACCTGTGTACTGGTACGCAAGACCAACCTTTGCAATCCTGATTTCTTGGTAACCCTGACAGAGATTACCAGGTTGGTAACTTCCCTTTGAGATCAAATTTTTTTCCCCGACCAGCTTCTTGTTCACTTCAGTTTTGGTAATCCTTCTTCAGGTCCCGGGTGCCCCTTCTCTGCACGACAGGTTACATGGGGTATTGGGGGTGGAGGGAAATGAAGTCTGTTTGTGGGTGATATCTCAATGGTATCCCACATGATGAATCGAATCTCCGACTTCCCGATTACCAGGTAGATCTTTCAGTGTGTTAATTAGGTTTGAGATATATGGATTAAGAAAACTTGTGTGTTATGATCAGTTATAATCTTATTCACCTCAGAGAGCCTTCACCTGTTTGACAATAATATGCTAATTTATAAAAACAATTATTAATGTTGCTTGAATCGTCACAGTTATATCACTTGAACAGTGAGGGTATTACCCTATCTGATTTAGATATTTAGAAGAGGAGGATTTAAACAAGTCACGTATTTACATTATCTGAATTTCCCATTCATTATACAACAACAAGTATTCATATGATTCACCTGTGTTTAACACAACTCATTCATATTCTTGTGCATATTATGTAGCATGAGTGGTTTACAAGCTATTAGCCGTCAAATGTGTTGTTTACATAGTGACCTTGAGTGCGGTAGAGAGGCCTGCATGACAGAGCTGCAGCGGGAGGTAAGGCCCGCAGCTTAATGGTTAAAAGTATTTTCATCCATCTTGATTTCTAGTTGAGTGAAGCTGTCATGATTCTGCTTGACAACTCACAGTGTGGAAGGAGGAGAGAAGTTGGAGAGAGGTCGTCTTTTGTCAGAGAATGCAAGAGATCATAATACGGGAAGAAATGGAGTAAATAATCACATTCATCTATTTCAGACATTGATAATATTTTTGATATAATTTAGTGCAGTTATCTTTTATATATATATTTCTATGAAAAGATATTTCTACATACATGTAAATAACAAAATTATAATGATGTTCTATCCAGATAAAGAGCCATTTCAATAGCCACTCAAATAATATAAGAAATATAAGAGCATCATTTAATAAGAGCGCTGCCAGCAGGAGCGATGGGCTACGTTTGTTAATTAAACGGAAGGGCAGTGTTGCCAGGTCTGCTTGACAAAATTTCCCCAACTTCAATATCAGAATTTCCCTTTTTACCTCAAAATTCCCTGTTTACTCTTGGAAGATAGTCGTATATTTACCATCTACCGGTACTTGATATTTCGTCTGGTAGAAATTTCCCCATTTACTCTTAAGCAATCTTAATATAATAACCCCATTACTACCTCTAATTCCTCACGTCTAGGAAAAATACCCCATACTTGGCAACACTGCTGAAGGGAGGATAGGATCACCATGTAGTGATCCAAGCACTGATCTCATTCTCTATTTCCCATGCTCTGTGGTGCGCATACGCATCTTAAACTTCAGTTGTCCCGCCCCCGCGCGGGACCTTTAAACTCCCCCAGCTCCTCAAGCTCTGCCCGCTCTAACCTCACTTAGCTGGCTGACTCCATAGCACTAGCATCTCTCTCCCCCTTGCCTGCCGCCACCACACTACTACAAGCCAAGAAACAACAAGACCAGCGGTATATTGACATCCCTGTCTGCAGGCAAGCGGAGAAGATCATCATCACCGTGCTTGGATCACACATTCCTTGTAATATATACAATCTGTGTCGCCACTGAATAAACCTGTACTTAGTATACGAGTCTGGTGTTCACCTCCCAAATAGTAACTAGTCTCCTTGACTGCTATAACCGTTAACATTTATAGATGATCTGTATTTTTTAGTTAAATGAATACCCAATGGCTCTCAATCTGTGTAAATCAGCATTATAGTTTTGTTACTTACATGTATGTTGTGTAAATTACTTAGTACGGCGAAATATTATTATAAAATTATACAATAAACAATTAATTATTCAAGTGAAGGGAGGTGGGGGGGCTGGGGTGAGAGTCAGTGCGGGTAAGTAGCCTAATAATAAGGAAAATATTATACTCATCTCAAGTTCTCAAATCCTCTATTTCACCTTTGGTTCTCCCAACATCAGTTGTAAATATAGATCAATATATTTTTTTTCATGGTGTGCAGGGATAAGTGGGGATTCTGTCATACAAATTTCATCAACGTAACTGCTGTAGATTTTGCGCAACAAATTAATACCTGTTGATTTTTAATTTTTTTCAAAATTATCTATTGGCATCGATACTATGAAGAGACACAGTGTGGGAGAGTTCTCCCTGGTCAAGTAAACCTGTTCCAAAGCAAGGCTCCTGGTCCACTGTTATTTATATATAAAATCTATATAATACATGATAACCATATTATATATTTATGATATAATATTAATATATTCAAAGGGTGTCAGTGGAGCCTACCCACGTCATTGTTGCCAGGAACATAATTATACTTCAGAAACTACCAGGCTGGTAGTCTGGGTCAGGTGTTGTGTTTTTGTTTCTTTCCTTTCTTTTGTGGTGTGATTTTCCTCCTATCCATCCTTGTTTGGTCTCTCGTATTTCTTCTGGCAATAAACTGTGTCGAAAACTTGTCGCAGACACGTGAGGGCCTTTCTCTTTGCACCCACGTGAGGCACTGTCACACAATGGGATAGAAAATCACTCAAAATACAAGTAAATAGACAAAAGCAATAGGTGAAAATTACGTATGTGCTCTCAATACCCTTCTGTGCTGTTTGCAGGGCTGCTGCCGCCATTGAACAAAGGCCAAACTATAGTACCACAAAAAAAAAAAAAAAAAAAAAATAATAATAAATCCGAAAACACACAAAAAACGATAGAAATACAAGGAAAAGAGAACATGAAGTAGAAAAGGGAGAGACAGGCGCATGGGCAAAATTTCCTTGCCGAGATTTCCGCAAATTCATGGAGGAATTCGTAAATGTTATAAATAACTCACACATATTCCCCGAAACAAAAGTAATGACTTTACAACTTTTCAAATATTATCTGATGTTGTTTTCAGTTCATCATATCTATTTTCTCACAGTAGTTTTGGATAATTTTGGAAAAAATCGTCGAAGGTCAGCGGGAAGACACGGGTTTACCCGTACCTACCCTTCGACCTTCCAACAGACCTTTGTTCCAATAATGATACTTGACTCTTGGTACCGCGTTACTTTCCCGGGAACCCTCGACCTTCGACCTTCGCAACTCTTGGTACGGGCGTAAGCTTCTTGCTCGCTCTCCCTCAACCAAACTTGCATGTAAGGCCCAAACTCTGCTTGGTAACAAACTTGATGATGTCCAGGATTTCACTTACCTCGGAATTCCTTTCTCCTCACTCAGTAACCCATCCACATACATTTCCCAGCTGTGTGATAGGTTGCGAGCTAGACTTCATCTCCGCTCCATTTCATCAGGCCCAAGAGGCCTCAGTATTCCCATAGCTCAGTCATTTTATATAATCTATGTACGATCTCTTCTAAATTATAATGCACTTCACTTGTCTCTCCTCTCTCCGATCTTGCTCAAACCTCTTGAAAAACTTCAAAATGAAGCTATGCATATCATCTTACACTTGTTGCGTGTGCAACTAAGGTTGTCTCTTTGTATCCTGTGCAAGAACTGTGAGATGTTTGTGGTGCATCTCTTAGCCGTATTTAGTCCGTTAGTTGCTATGGTAGGATGAGTGATAACATTCCTTCAGCGGATAGCTGCATTTCGTGATTTTAACAATCTGCTCATGCGAGTAGTCACATCTACTATGCACGTCAAAAATAAATATTCTAGAGAATTTATTGTAACCAACAAACATTACAATTATTATATATACATGTTGCATACCATTGGAAAGAGATTTTTAAATTCCACATTTGATGGTAAAAATGAATTATGACTGCCTTGCTCAGGCGAAGCGGAGCAGGCATGCAAATGCAAATAAGTGATAGGTCAAGGGCAGGTCAGGTCAAAAGGTGAGGTACTTTATTTTGACCTGATAGAGAATGGATTTCTACCTGGTACATTTGAGGGGTTACTAATATAAACATGTGTATACATTTGAGGGGTTACTAATACAAACATGTATATGTACACTACACACTGCCCCAGATCAACTCGAATAGTCAGTATGCTCACTGAACTTAACCTCTCTCTTGTTATTAATCGAATATTTAAGTTAGGTGTCTGTTTTGGCACACAATGCCTGCCAAATTCTCCCTCTTCCACTATCATTTTTACCCCACTCTTGGTTATGGTCATCTCTGATTACACTAAACTGGAGCAGGTCAAGCAAAACAACACCCATGGCCCAGCATCTTGGCTTTACAGAATCCGTTCAACACTTTGTCAGTTCTGCATTAAATTGGTAGGGATACTAGTGATATCCGTCATGACCTATTCACACATCTTCACACCTACTTATTACCTCCAGTTTGGTCTAGAATCACCCGAACTATCACATACACACCTCATAGTAAGCACAAGGACCGTCCGCCACTCCTTACACAATTTTCCATACTAGAAACACTCTCAGAAGCCTCCAAGCAATTCTCTGCCCCTTCACTTCATGTTTACACTGATGGTTCCCTACTGGCGACTTGTAAAGCAGGTGCTGCCTGCATTTCATTCAACTCTGGCGCTCCAACCTTCTCAACGTCACATCGCCTCCCAGACTGGAGTAGCAGTATCCAGTGTGAACTGTCAGCCATAAATTCACCTCTTGTCTACCTCACCACTGAAGGAATATCTGGTCTCATTATTAGCGACTCACAGGCGGCCTTAGCCCTTATTCGTAGTACTCTATCCCACTGTAGCGTCAGCTACTAAGAGCTGTCTATTTCTTGCCTTATTGTTAAATTTTCTCCTAATATTGTCTATAATTATTACTCTTTAGTAATGTCTATAATTCTCCCCTGAATGTTTAGGGACGGTAAGAAAAGAGAACCTGGTTGGTGAGTAAGATCTGATTTATTGGAAGAAGAAGATTTAGGCTCTCGCGACTGTGCTGTATGAAGTCTGGACGACTAACAATACTCTTACCTTGTAAATAGTGTAAGCTGAAGTGAAACCGTCTGTAAGTAGAAGTGGAAAACATTTACGATTGGGAAGAGTGCCCAATATTTTACCAACTGCCACACCAAAATTCCATAGGAGCTCATTCTCCGCTGTAAAGATAATGAATAAACATAAACTACAGTGCAGGAAGAGTACTAAAAGAGTTGATAAAAATAAGAAACATACTTTCACGAGGAGTAATAATCATATGGAAGAACACTAAATTTGCAGTTAGTTCTGTCATAAAACATAGAGCAACAATATACTTTCTATTTCAATCCAATGATATATTTATCAACAGCTATTCACCGACGTATCGATCAGATGTTTATAAAACATTGGTAGCATTAGGGATCTTGGCCAATAAATGTGTGTGTGTGTGTATATATATATAATTTTTTTGATGATATTTCTAATGAATTTCCAATAAACTTTTACATCATAATTATAGACCTACCTGGATGTAGAGGATAGAGAGAGGAAGTGTTCGCCTGGACAGAACAAATGGTCAAGACTTCTAGAACCAGAAAAAGAGCAGCTCCCAAAACCATTTGCCCCATTACGTTAGCAACTCTGTTAAATATTTGTAATCAATAAATGGAGAGATTTACGAAGTTGGCCAGACAATGAAATAGAAAAGTTATGTACAAAAACATACTGTTTATGCGATGAAGTGGTAAGAAAAGAATATAACAGGGTGAATATTATTGAAATATTAAGTGAAGTATAATAAAGATTACAGTAGGTGCAATAATAAATGTCAGATTAATTTTTTGTTCAGTCGCATGATATTATTGAATATAGGATAAAGAGTTTCGATTAATAATGGGTATGTCACAATGCGTACACTTGATTGATTAATAGATGCCAGTAGGCATCTAGCGGCGCAACAGCTAGGGTCATATACCGGCCAACACAATGTTAATTTCTAAGGATTTTGAAATATGGTCATCTACATCATTGATAAAATATGTACACACATTAGGTAGGCTTCATTACCCCGAAAGGGATAGGCAGCATGATTAAAAGGCCATATCATCTAAAAAGCACATTTTCACTAAAAGAAACTGATTAACTTAAGTAAAATATATAAAAGAATAAAAAATAAAAACATTGAACTATCTAAGAAGCCATGAATATCATAAGATTAACAATTTGTGTAGGAGGCCAGCCTCCTTCACATAGAGAGGGTGTTCCCTCCCACACTACAAGCCTCCTCCCCGAGCACGTTTGAGAGACTGTAGGAACTGTCCCCCACCCGGTACTCGGAGAGGTGCCCACGACGAAGGTCCCTAAGGCTGGGACACTCCACAAGAAGATGCCGCACTGTCAAAGGGACCAGACAATCATCACAGTAGGGAGAGGGAGCCCTCTCCATTAAAAATCCATGAGTCAAACGTGAGTGCCTAATTCCGAGATGGGCAAGAGCCGTCTCCCATTGGCGGGACAGACCGCTGTAGCTCCACAAACCCAGGCACTTGCAGATGCCGCGGAGCTTGTGAGCCCCAACGGCGTCCCATCTGTCCTGCCAGCAGGAACGAACGGCAGCATCTATTTGAGGTCGAAGGTCACAAGCAGGTACAGGATGACGCTTGGCAGGAGGTCAAGCATTGGAGGTGGCAGCCTTAGCCAGGGCGTCAGCCTGCTCATTCCCATCGACACTCACATGGGCCGGGACCCAACAAAATGTGACTCTACGGCCACGACGTCTGAGGAGGACAAGCAATTCAAGGATGGCCAAGGACCACTCACTCACAGGGGATGGGAAGAATAATTATTGCCCAAAGCCTGCAAGGCACTATAGGAATCACTAAAAATAGTAAAAGAAGACTGAGGAAGAGCAAATATCACTTGGAGGTCATATAAAATGGCCGAGAGCTCAGGAGTAAAAATAGATATGCCAGAAGGGAGCTTGTTGCCACGACAAAAATTAGGAAAGACAGCTCCAAAACCAGCTCCAGCATCAGATTTTGACCCATCAGTGTACACAGGGAGGGACTCCCTATGAGAGGAGGCATGTTCTAAAAAGAGGGAGAGAGCCACTGGAGGATGAAGAGATTCCTTCTTGTCTAAAAATCAAGTGCAGGTGTAAACTTCTGGAAGAAGCAATGGAGCCACCCTGGAGACCCGCTCAGAACAAATATGGAAGTCATGAATGCCCAACACCTCCATAGCCTTCCTGACCCGTAAGCCAAAGGGGCTCGGTGTGGGAGAATGGAAAAGGTAGTACTGATACATGATATCAGATGATGCCGCCAAGCAGGGAAAGGAGTCAGCAAGTCGATGTAATCGATACCAACAACGAACCATCAAGGACTGGCAACGGAGATCAAGAGGTGGCTCATCATTGTCCACCAGGAGACTGGGGATTGGGGACGACCTGATGAACAGGGTCTAAGATTCTGAGACGGTCATCCGTGGCAGAAGAGTACATCTCACACCCATAGTCGAGTTTTGACCTTATAAGAGCATGGTATAGGTGGAGGAGGGTGGCCCAATCAGCCCCCCCAGGACGTATGGCCCAGGACTCTCACCAGGTTGAGAGCCTGGAGGCAAAAGACCTTGAATAAAAGTAAAAGGGGAGCCTAAGTCAAACGTCTGTCAAAAAGAAGACCTAAAAATCGAGTCTCCTCGACACAACATATCCGATGACCATACATTAATAAGTCTGGATCGGGTTTGTCGCCTCGGATGCGGCAAAAGTGTATAGCAACTGTCTTGGCCGGAGAGAAGCGAAACCCATGGGAACCAGACCAACTCGACATCCTATCGAGGGCAAGCTGCATGCGCGGCTCTACCACTGATATACGGGAAGCAGCAAACCAGACCTCCAGGTCGTCAATGTACATCGAGTTGGTTATACCGTCTGGAAGGGATGAGGCAATGGCATTAATTGCTACTGCAAACAATAAGACACTGAGGACGCTTTCCTAAGGGATGCCCTCCTCCTGTGCGACGGATGCTGAGCGGGCTGTACCGACTCTCACAGAAAAACTGCGACCATTGAGAAACTCCATATTGCCATGTAGTGTCATAGGCTGTCTCTAAATAAAAAAATCACAGACTAGGTGTTGATGTCATGCAGAAGCCTCACATGCAGCAGCTTCCCAACTGACCTGAGCTTCTGTAGTGGAACAGTGTTTACGAAAGCCAGACTGTTACGGAGACAGAAAACCACCCTGTTCCAGGAAGTCTACCAGTCTGACATTCACCATCTTCTCAAATAGTTTACAGATACAGGAGGTCAAGGCAATAGATCGGAAATTGAGGGCGACACTAGTGTCCTTGCCTAGCTTAGGGCAAGGAAGGATGGTAGCAACCCTTCACCCAGAAGGGAAGACACCCTCCAGCCAGATTCTGTTATAAAAATCTAGAAGAAATGAGATCGCATCCTCACCCAAGTGTTACAACATTGCAGTCTGGCCCAGGAAAAGTGTCGCCGCAGAGAGAGAGAGAGCAGAGTGCAGGTCTCTCAGGGTGAATATATGGTTATAACTTTCATTCTCATTACCCGAGAAATCCAGGACAGTGCACTCCTGGGCTCCAAACTCATGACTGACAGCCAGAGGTCGTGAGTCACAGCTGGAGACTCTAGCAAAAGCCTCTGCCATCGTGTTGGCGACTGGTAAACCATTAGTGATCATAATTCCATTCATATTAAGGACAGGTGGAGGACTAGGAGAAAACTTTCCTGGCATCTCATGGACTCTCCTGCGCACTTGAGTGAGTGGGGTTTCAGTACTAATTGAAGACACATTTACCCTTCGAAGATGCACATTGTGCCTCTTTTAAAACTTGTCTAGCCCGAGCCCTTGCCTGTCGGAAGTCCTCTAAAAGATTAGGGTCCCCACGATTGCAATGAAGGTGGGAGGGAGAAAGCAGCACGCTTCTCCCGCACAGCAGTCATGCAGACTGGTGATCACCAAGGGACAGGATGTTTGGGGAAGTGGCCAGAAGTTTTAAGGACAGAGTTGAGAGCAGCAGAGTGGAGCATATCAGTGAAATGCGTTACAGCCTCATCATAGCTACTAAAATTTGCTACAGAAGAGATCAGAGAAGAAAACTTTAAAATACTGCCAGTCAGCCTTCTCTAATCTCCACCAAGGACGACAAGACTGCGGTTCATACGTGTTATTTTCTAAGAGTATAGGGAAGGGGTCACTACCATATAAATCGGGCAACACACCCCAAGTAAAATCCAACATAGCACTGGGTAAGCAGAGGGAAATGTCAATGGCGGTAAAAGTCCCAGTAGGGCTATGGGAATGTGTAACATCTCCCGTATTTAAAACCCCTAATCCCTCATCCTCAATAAAAGAACCCTTGGATTGCCCATACTGTCACCCCACATAGGATGACGATCATTAAAATCACCCAATAAAATAAAGGGAGAGGGAAGATCCTGTACAAGATGGTTGAGATCACCCCTCTCAACTGTAACACTGAAGTACATGATATGTTTGAGGAAAGTGAAGGGAGATGAACAGTGATAATCTTTGAAACAGCCACATTGATATTGTCCGGTACAGTAGTGGTATCAATGACACAGGCAGGGACATCTACATCCATAATGCAGGTGGAAGAATCACTCCGCTGCTCGAGCAGAATAGAGACCGTATCTTTTGATGTTACAACAACCAAGTTATCCACATTTACTTCACGCCTTTCTGATGTTCCTAAAGGAAGCTTGCGATGGGGAACATCTGTTGAAACAAGAGACTCATCGGAGCCACGAGAACGCTTCTAGTGGAATTGCGAGATGTTTGTATTGCAAGGTGGAACTTCCATGGAGTCAAGTGTCTCAGCGGAACCACGAAGACGCCTCTATTGTAATTTAGTTGACTTAGGTTTCCTTTTAGGAGAGTGTGTGGCAACGTGAACCTCTAACACATGAACACCTTAGGTCAAAGCGTGAGAATTATCATCAGGGGAAGTTTCACTAGAATGAATATCTGATACGGATTTCAAGACAGAAAAGCTATTATGTAGTGAAACCTGAGAAACGTTCCCGCCAGAGTATGAAGCAGCTGTTTCTTGGGAGAGGTGAGAATTAGATGTTTTGTCGATTTGGAAAGATAAAGGCGAAGGGAGGAGACGTATATCCTCACACCACCATCCTTCTGTCGCCTGAAGTTGAGTTGCCGTCTGGCACTACCAATGCTGACGAATTGGGAGTTAGTGAAGTGAAGGATATCCTGCTCGAGGAAGTATATCTTATATTGGTGTAACACCCCTATTTTTATATATATATTGATTTGAAGTATTATCAATGACAAGTAAGAATCATGGGGGTAAACCTCTTTTGAAGAGGTTACATATGAAGGGTACAAATAATTATTATAGTTAGATGTCATGTTCGTAATAATAAGTTATAATTATAAATGCAGGTTATTCCCTGTAATCCAATTAATATTTTTCATTCACCTCTTAAATTAATCATTACATATTTTTCCATCCCCATTAATCTCACCTAGGGTTTTAATTGTTCCTCTATTTCACCTAATAACTTAACTATAATAATTATTTATACTGTTCATACATAACATCTAACTATAATAATTATTTGTACTGTTCATATGTAACATCTAACTATAATTTTTATTTGTACTGTTCATATGTAACATCTAACTATAATTTTTATTTGTACTGTTCATATGTAACATCTAACTATAATTTTTATTTGTACTGTTCATATGTAACATCCAACTATAATTTTTATTTGTACTGTTCATATGTAACCTCTTCAAAAGAAGTTTACCCCCATGATTCTTATTCGTCATTGATATTACTCCAAATAACTATATATATAAAAATAGGGGTGTTACACACGTCCGACCTTCCTAGTTGAAACTTTCAGTGAAAATTATTTTATCCTTTCCTCAATTCTTAGATCAATTCCCCCCATTTACTTTTTACACCCACTCCTATTGTCACTATCACTACATCTTACTGAACAACATTAGACACTCTATTCATCCAAATTTGTTAGTCAGTGTTGATACACTGCTAATTATCTCTCTTCCAGTCTTTAGACTGTATCTCCTTCTCGCAGGAAAGAATTCTTTACCCTACCTCACATATCAAAATACAATAAATATCATTGACACATCATGCCAGTCAGTCTCCTCTGTCAAGTCCGTAACCCCAGGAGAACTTCATTAAGGTTCTACCGTCACTTAACCCACCCGCGATTATCGTGCAATGCATGATAACCCGGAATGCAGTAAATGATACATGTGCCTTGACAAATGTACTGACTGTATTCTGGAATAGCCCTATGGAAATGGGGGGGTGTATTTCTACTTCCCACCATCACCACCTCTTCCCATTAAAACTAAGTGTCACCTAACACCCACAAATAATTAAAAAAAAAAATTATGAGCTGGTTTCATAGCTCCATTGATGAATTGTGTCCTTTTTTGACTTCAGGACATAGGGAACCATGACATTTCCAATTTTTACTTCTCCACTTTTGCCCTATTTTCCCTATTATTAAATTTTCAACGTTGTATATATTTCTCCAATTTTCTTTTTCCCATTTTTCCTTTTTATTTTCTAATTTTCATTATATTAATTTATCACATTTATTTCCTATTATTTGGTTTATTTTCTAACTTTCAATATATTCATTTATCACCTTTATTTCCTATTATTTGGTTTATTTTCTAACTTTCAATATATTCATTTATCACCTATATTTCTAAGTTTTTCTTTGTCTTTTCTATATTTCCTCCAGGAGTCTCCTGGGAGGTCATCTATGACGTGGAGGAAGTATCATATCCTCCTCCTCATATCTCTTTCTCCCATTTCCCCAAGTTCTACTATTATGTAACTGTGGCCCACGTAGGGCTTAATTTTTTTCTGTGGCCCTCTGGATATTTTTCCCAGTAAACGGGTCCTCCAATATAAAAATAATCCATTTCTTAAAATTTCTACCACTTTAGACGGGCCCTTCCATTTGGGTTCAATTTGGCACAGGTAACCGTAACATTGTTTCTTGTTTTATCCACACTAGTGCTCCTTGTTCTAATTTTTCATTCTTCCTATTTCGGTTTGCCACCGCACGATACCGTCGAAGAGATACCGTACTTGCATCTTGAATTACCGTAATTACCTGAGCCTCCTAGTATCGTCTGCGTCTGATGGGATGGTTAGTAGTGGTGCCGTGATGTTGCGTGTTGGATGTCTTCCAAAGATGCAACATAAGGCGTCACCCTTGTACTGCTGAGTTCATGACAATTTGGCACTCTGCTATCATGGTAGGCCAACGTTGTGGATAGCCCTCACACAACTGGGCCAAGACCGTCATGAGGGTCCGGTGCATCCTTTCGATCATCCCGTTGGACTGGGGATGATAAGGTGTGGAGAATAACAGCTCCACCCCATGCTGGTCTGCCCAGGTCCGCATTTCTTGGCCGGTAAACTCTCTGGCGTTGTCGCACAGCAACGATCTAGGGCTGCCAAAGTCTTTAACAAACTGGGTGAGCCTAGCAACAATTCCCTTGGCGTGTTTACTTTTTAGTGGGTAAAACTTTGTATATCTTGAAAAATGATCTATGATGGTTAGTTTATATCGGTTACCATCAGCTCCAGAAGTCATATCAGTCAAATCTATAGCAATTCTTTCTAAAGGTTGTAGTATTGGTGGCAATTCTTTATATTGTTGGGAAAGACCCTTATTATACTTATATTGCTGGCAATTAAGTCATTGTTTAATATATTTTACTACATCAGACCGTATAATGTATGCCAATAATATAGTTCTTCAGCTTTCTTATTAGTTTTAAATTGTCCAAAATGTCCTGACTGATCATGAGCTATTTCTAGTGCTACCTTTACTAATGTTTTAGGTACTACCTCAGTATAATAGTAATTATCATCTGCAAAAGTTTTGACATAATGTATGATTCCATCATTTAATTCGAATTGGTCTGAAGTGGCTCGGGCTATTTTCCTCCTGGGCACTTGATCTCCCTCAAAATATGCTATTAATTCATTCCATGTGGCATCATTTCTTTGTGCCTGCATAAATGTTTCCTTTGTTAACCACAACCATGTGAATACTGGTGGGCATGATATTACTTGTACTGGTCTAGATAACTGGTCTGCTACCACGTTGTCCTTCCCCTTTACATACTTAATTTAGTCATTATATACCCTCATTTCCAACATCCATCTTGAAATCTTGGTGATTTTGTTCTTCGTCGGAAAATACTGGTTAGTTGTTGATGGTCAGTTTGTGTTATAAATGTTGTTCCCCACAAATAATGGTGATAATGGCGACACGCCAATACCACTGCCATAGCTTCTTTATCAGTGACACTATATCTTTTTCACAAAAATTTAGTTTCTTTGAGAAGTAACCTAACGGTCGGACTGTCTGGTCTACTTGTACTTGATGTAAGACCGCTACTACGTACTCGTCACTTGTATCCGTGATTAATTTTTCCTTTAGTTTTTCGAAGGCTTCCTAACACATATCATTCCACTGAAAACTGTATTAGCCCTTGTAAGATTTGTTAGGGGTGTGGTGATTTTTGAAAATTTTAGTACAAAGCTCCGGTAAAATCAACACATTCCGATGAAACGTCTGACTTCCTTCACGTTCCTAGGCGGTAACTGTTTACTTATTGCCTCCAAATTTTTAGTATCTGGCAAAATCCCATCCTTAGACACCTTATGACCCAAAAATTTTTCTCTTCTCTTTTGACAAAATCACATTTGGTTAGGTTTAGTTTTACACCCTGTTCACTGAATAATATAAATAATTTCTGAAGGCGTTGCATTTTTTAACCCATCCCTCACGTAATAAAGGTGTTAATAGTTTATCCATTTTACGTGAAAATATGGTTGGTGCACAACTTAATCCAAAGGGTAACCTTCGGAAACGGTACCATGATACCCCATCCGTAAAAGTAGTTAAGTCCCTACTTTTTTCATTTAACTCAAACTCAAACATAAAACTGATGACCGGCTGCATGTCCCACTACTAAGTCATTCAACCTAGGTAGTGGAAAAACATCTATGGTTAAGCGCTCATTAACCCTTCTAAAGTCTAGACACATTCTCTTACTTCCATCTGGTTTGTTAACAAGAACAATTGGTGATAACCACGCTGCACTTGAGGGTTCGATCACTCCTCGTTCTTCCATCTCACTTAACATTTTACCTATAGTTTCTTTCGTCTGTTCTGGGTATCGATACATTGGGGATCTACAAGGAATTGGATTTGATACCGCAATGTTGGCTGGTTCTCCCTCAATTTTCCAAAGTTCTTTATCACCAAGCATGAATAATTTATTATGGTCTAAGACATCTTGAGTTAGCTACCTTCGTTCCAATTTTGTTTATCAATCAATAGTTGCAATCTTTCCTGTCTTGTACCCTGCTCTGTTACGCTATCATGGTGTGTCATTAATTCATTTGCTATTGTTACTAGATGTACTGGGGATTTAAGTTCAAGATTAATTGATGAATCATCCTCGATAAGTGCTACTATGGCATTCTTTTTTACCATCTTAGATATTTTGGTGGTATTATCTACTTCTAGTGTGATGGGAACAGTTCCTTCCGCATCTACCGTTACTAACCAGTCTCGCTCCTGGCGCTCTGCCTGAATTCTTGTTTGTGTTGTTGTTTATGTTGTTTTTGCACTCTTGTTTGTGTGTTGTTTGTATTGTTTGTGCATTCTTGTTTGTGTGTTGTTTCTGTGGTGTTGCTGGTGTTGTTGGCTGTTGTGGATCTGTGTATTGTATTGTTGTGATTGTCTGTGGGTGTGTGTGTGTGTGTGTCCTTGGCTGATCGAGTGTTCAGCTGTTCGTGTTGTTGTTTGCTTCCCATCTAGGCCTTGCCTGGCCTGATGGAGAGCGCGGATTCGGATGTGGTTTCCTGCCTGGAGGCTGACTTGGCCATGTCGGAAGAGGATGAGTCTCCTATCGAGGACCACTGGCCTGAGCTGCCTTCTCGCAACCCTTACTCTCCTCTTCTCGGTCACTCCGCAGCTCAGGTTGCAGCCTTCCACCTCCTCAACCTCTACCAAGCGACCCGTTGATGCCTCGTCCGACCCCAGCAGGATTCCGATGGTGTGGACTGTTTGCCTCCAGCTGCCAAGACTGCCAAGGGTGCTTCAGCTGTGCATGACGTACCTTCTCTGCCTCAACGTGGTGTTTCTTCTTTGTATACCAACTCCTTGCCCTCGTCCAACCTTCCTGCTTTTGCCCCGAGAGATGCCTATGTCAAACTCTCCTTCTCTGGAAACCCATCTACGGACACAAAGCTGCGTTGGTTTTCTGATGTCAACAGGGCCTTCCAGTTGCAGCGTGAACTGGCTGAAGTCAAGATGGCTGCTGTCACCTCCCGGTTTGTCTACATCTCTAGGAAGCGTCAGGACATCATTGATAGAGTGAAGGCTGGTGAATTTTTATCTCTGCCTCTCATTCTTGAAGACTCACCTGAGAGGCCTCGTAAGTTCCCCAGCTACATCCTCACCCGTTTTCCTATTGATGTTGACCCGAAACTTGCCAAAGGATACCCTGGTGTGTACTTTGCCCGTCGTTTTTCCAAGATGGTTCCCCCATTAGCCGTATTGTTGTTGTCTGGAGTCAACCCGATCCACCTCCAAATGAGATTTCCTTTGATTTCCTCCCTTGTCTTCCACCGTGTGAGGTGAGGAAACTTCATAATGACCAGCCTTGGTGCTACAGGTGCTGGGGAGTAGGGCATATCTCCCGGTACTGTTCTGCCAGGCCGAAGTGTGCATGGTGTGCGGCCGACCATGATTCCAAGACGTGTCCTGTCAGGGGTGAACCATCACGTCCTGCTGCCTCCACCTCTGAGCCTTCACCTCCTGAAGATACGTCTCGATGGAAGTGTCCACGATGCCTTCAGCCAGGGGTTAACGTGTGGCATGGATGTATTCGACGTAAGGTCCAGGCTTGTGTCTCTACTATTGCTCCGCCTCCACCACCACCACCACCACCTCCCCAGTCTGCTCCTCCTAGAAGCCCTGCCTCACCTCCAGACCTGGCCCTCCGCAAGTCTGTTGCTACCCTCATGGCACGATGTACGGCTCTCGAAAACCGCTTTTCTGCCCTTGAAGCCAGGATTGATGGGCTGGTTGCCGCTCAGGCTGCCAATGACTCCAAACTCTCCACCTTGGTCAAGGCTCAGCAGGCCATCATCTCAACTGTCACTACCCTTACCGAAAAGATGGATACTGTTGCATCTCGCCTTGAAAAGCTTTTCGAGTCAGTCCCTTCTCCTGGTCCATCTTCTTCTCCAGGTCGCTCATCTGCCCCCACTCACCGGACTTCTACCTCCAAATACAGAGTTCGTTAGTGATTGCCGGCTGGATGTCATCTCCTGGAATGTATGTGGTATCACCAGTTATGCTAAGCTCACTCAACTCAAGGCCTATGTTTTTCGTCATCATCCCAGTGTTATTTTTCTCCAGGAAGCATTTCCAGGACGGCCGCTCGCTGCTGGGCAAGCTCCTCCCCTCTCAGGTTATGTGCCATATGTTCATCTGGTAAGGAATGGTCTCCTGACTTACATACATAGCTCCTTGCCACATCTCCGTACCTCCACTGATCCTGACATGACCTTTCAGCTATTTGAGGTTCTACCTGGGAATGGAGTACTCCAACTATGTATTGTCTATTCTGCCCCAGCTAGACTCACTCTTGAGGCTCTTCCTTCTCCAACAGTGCGTGGTATGGTGTATATGGGAGATTTTAATGCTCGGCATTCTGATTTGGGTGATGGTACTGGCTCTATTAATCATAATGGTGTTCGTCTCCTTTCATACATCCGCAAGCATCATCTGACACACTGGGACACTGGCGGTGCCACTCATTGCCGGGGAGGTACTCTGGATTACATCCTCTCGTCTGGCCTGATAGCATCTCAGGTCCAGTGCTCCTCCGTGCCAGACTTATTCTCTGATCACATTGCTCTTCGGTTTCATTATTCTCTAACTGCTGGGTCAGGTGCTTCAGCCGCTCGTTTGCGTATTGCTGTGCCCCCTAAATATTGCCCGACTTACATCTTATTTATGGCCCATGTATTCCCTACATTTTTTTTTTTTTTTTTTTTTTTTAATATATCTTTCGACACTGGACATAGGCTTCATCATGCCCGTTACCGTGGCCCAGGTCAACTGCTACTCACACACACACGTCACGACTTCCGAACTGGTACCCAGCCACAGAGGGAGGGAAGTGAGGGTAATTCCCAAATACTGCAGCTGTTATGGTACCAGCGAGGGTGTTTTACGACGTTCGGTGGCCATATAGTTAGTGCCTTAAACTCAAATCGGAAGAGTAAATATTCTCAGGCCCTCACCTGAGAGGATCGATCTCCCGACCTCCAGGTTACGAGTCCAGAACACTAACCACTCGGCCACCTCCCCTACAAATCATCAGCTGAACAGTTGTACTCTGATCTTGTATCTGCTACTCATGACTTATATAGGCTATACGTCTCCCGGCCACACCTCCAGCATCGCCATACTGCCCACTCCTGGACGCTGGATGCACGTATACAGGAGGCAAAGGAGGAGGCTGAACGTGATGGCCTATTGTTTCAAGCCAACCCAACCCCTGACTTGCTCCATCGTTACCAGATGTCTAGGGACGCTTTAGTTGCCCTGCAGGATTGTGCTCACACTGAGTCTTGGCAGCGGTTCACGGACAGCATCAACCAGCAAACAAGTGTGGCTTCTATGTGGCACCTCATCCGTCGGGTTGTTAAAAAGACACCGGCCACTGCTCGTCATCACACTCCTGCCGACTATGCCAAACAACTTGTCGATGCCTGGTCAGAACAATCTACCCCAGCCAGTCTACCCATCCACATACAAGATGCACTCGCTTCCCGTGCTGCTGTCCATCGGCTACGTCTAATGTCTGCTCTGTTACAAGATGATGACGATGATGCAGAGGAGATAACTGAGGAGGAGTTGCGCCGTGCTCTCTCTCGGGGTAGAGCTTCTTCCCCTGGTGATGATGGTATTACTTATGCTGTGCTGCGCCTACTTCAACAAGTTCCTGGGAACCCTCTACTTCTACTGTACAATCTTTGTCTTCGTGACGGTTGTGTACCACGAGCCTGGACCAGCAGCACAATAATACCCATCCCTAAGCCCGGCACTGCAAAGTTCAGGACTATTTCCCTTACTTCCTGTTTCTGTAAGGTTATGGAGAGAATCTTACTCAATCGTCTCATGTACAGACTGCAGGACCGCCTTTCTCCATGGCTGTTTGGTTTCCTTCCCCAGCAGAGCACAAATCACTGCCTAGTCGATCTGTACTCTCGCCTTTCCAGGGACAGTGTGGTGGCCTTCATTGACCTTCGAAGTGCCTTCGATGTTGCTAATAGAGACGTCATTTTGGATCAACTGGTTGACTTTGGGATAAAGGGTAATCTACTACGGTGGATTCGGGGCTACCGGAGTAACAGGACCTCCCGTATGTTTTTCAGTGGTGCACTCAGTCCTTTACGCAGTTTTCATCTTGGTACACCTCAAGGTGGTGTTCTCAGCCCATTGTTATTTAATATTCTGATGCATCGGTTGCTCACTTCTCTCCATGATATTCCTGGAACTACAATTACATGCTATGCTGATGATATCTGTGTTCATTCTACCTCACCAAGGGATCTCCAGCGGTTTCTTGACTCCTTCTCTGTGGTCTCCTCTCACTGTGGCATTATTGTCTCCCCAGATAAGAGCAGAATATTCACCTGCCGCCTTCCTCAAGCTCAGCCAGTGTTCACCATTGGAGGGACTGTCATTCCCATGTGTTTCCAGTATTGCTACCTGGGTGCGCCAGTCAATATTTGGCCGATTGTCCCTGCCAGACCTCAAGACCATCCCATTGTCCAGGACTTATTGGGTCGTCTCCAGCGCCGACTTGCACCACTTCAATGGCTATCTAACAACTTCTCGGGCATCTCCATCCCAGTAGCCAGGACCATCTATATTGCTTTTTTCCGTTCAGTTGTTGATTACCTCTCCCCTGCTTTGATTCAACTTCCTAGGGCTAGTCTGGAAACTTTAGAAAAATTTCAGAATAGAGCAATGAGAATAATTCTCGGCTGTCCAATGTCGACCAGGATAGTGAACATGCAGCGTGAGTTGCGTCTTCCCCCACTAATCGAGAGAATTTATTGTAATGTTGCTTGCTTCACTGTCAAGTGCCTCCATTTCCAACATCTTTCACCCCATTTCTCTCAGTTAGTCAGGACTTCTCTTAGACCAAACTACCCGGTCCCTCCCATAATGCCTGCTGGACGTACTCTTATAAGGTCTGTTTCCTCTGTGCTCCGTGGTCTTAACATAGATATAATGGTTGCAGACGTCCCCCCAGGGCCCCCTCCATGGATGCTACCAACACCTGATCTGAGCTTTACACCTACTTCCAAGTCGGAGCTGCCTTCTCTACAGCGGCAGTTGGCTCTGGAACACATAGAAACAGTGACTTCCTCCATCACAGATCCATACTGCCTCTACACTGCTGGATGGTGCAGCAGGTTGTGCTGTTTTCTCGCCTGACCTGGAGTCACCTCCAGGGGGCTGGGTTGGCCGTCGTCTCTGTAACCACTCTAGCTCAACATTGTGTGAACTGTATGCCATTCTGGATGCTGTTAGTGTTGTTTGTCAACGTGGAGTGAATGCTGCCATTTTTTATGACTCCAAACCTGCCCTTCATTCCCTCTCTAGTGTTTAGCCCACACACTCTACTGTTATTCAGCAGATTTTATCGTTTTTGGCCTTATTGCGTCATCGTAACTTGACTGTCAAATTTTTATGGGTGCCATCCCATGTAGGTTTACGTCACAATGGTACAGTTGACAGACTCGCAAAGGAAGCCTGCCATCTGCCTTCTCGTGGTGCTGGACGTCCTCTCTCCCTGACATGTTACCTCTCTAAAGTCCGCTCCGCCGCTCTCCTCCCTGTACGGCGACGCAGGGATGCAGAGAGGCCCTTCAGCATCTCCATCACCCATTACGAGTCTGTATGCCGTCACAAATATTCCTACCGTCGTCGAGGCCTCATGGTTCGGAGGCACAATGTAGTCTTTGCTCGTTTGAGGCTTGGCTACCGGCCACCGTGGCAGGTTGCTGGGATGCAGGGTGAGCCTCCCTTCACTGAGTGTCGCTTGTGTCGAGCGCCTCGTGCTAACACTATAGAGCACTATTGCCTAGCCTGCCCCACTGTCCGATACTTGCTGCCCCAGGGCCTGCCACTTGATGTGGTTTGTCGATACCTGCTGAACCATCAGGTTCTGGAGGAACTTCTGGTGCGCCACCCTCGTTTTGGTGGATTTAAGTAGGTCTTGATGTAAATATTTGTCTGTATACTTGTCCTTCATTCTGTTATGTTTTCGTGATGTGTGTGTGTGTGCGCATGTGTGTGTGCTTGTGTGTGTGTGTGGTCCTTGGGTTCTCGTGAGTCCCGCCTACCCTTGTGTACTGTTGTCTGCCTATTGACTGATGCTACAGCGCAATGAATTAAAAAAAAAAAAACAGCAGCTGCACCAGTCTGTGTGGAAACTTTCATTGAACAAGCATTCTTAACCCCTGGTATATTTCCTATTACCAAATCTGACACAGGATTTTGCATGACTGCTGCAATTACCTGGCCTGTATAGAATGGACTCTCCACTGCAACTTTAGCAAGTGGATAGAGCCTCCTGGTACCATCAATCATAGTGATAGTTACCTGCTCCCCTGTAAAATCAATAGAAGCAACCAAACCATCAGCGACACAACACCCCGATGACCCATTATCTCGAAAGACTTCAACAGATATCCCGTTAACAATTCCGGGACAAATATGGAAACCAGACTTACCTTTCGAGACTCCTGTCGCGTTTAGTCAAAATTGATGAGGTTCGTGAACCGACTGAGGCACTCGTTGTTCTACCCTAGGTTGAACCATCACAGGTGAATACTGTGGTTCACCATGTGTTGCAGCTGCCGACCGCTGATAGTAACTCTTATTTCCACCATGATTATTACTATTTTTCCAGTTACTCTTTCCTTGGTAACGGTACTGATTTGACTGCTGCGAATAATGATTATTACCTTGTTTCTGCGTATGATTAAAATGAGGGTTAGGTTGCTGACAAACAATTTGACCCTGCTGCTGTGAATGATTTTTACTCGACTGGTTATATGATACAGCAGAGTTCTGGGAAGGCTTATTCGACGGATTAATTTTCTTATTAGACTGAATCCGCGTGTGATAACCATATGCGGTAAAATGTGTGTCTGACATTTCCACCATCGTTTCCAACCTTTTCACCTTGTTGGTTTTCAGCTGAGCCGACAATTCTGGAGGACAAGACTTCTCCAACTGTGTGCGAAGCAACAAGTCCTTTACCCCCTCCAAAGTCTTAGGTGTCTCGGCCTTCTCCAACCACTGATCCAGGTATCTGGTCAGACGTGCACTAAACTGTGCAACAGTCTCCTTATCCTGTAAGAATGCACGCCAAAACTGATTTCTAGCGTCATCGACCGTCAACCCATATGCCTGTAACAAAGCCTTTTTCATGTTCTCGTAGTTTCTGGCGGTAATGTCGAGTCGGTGGAGAATGCTGAGCGCTTTCCCATCGAATAGATTAATAAACTCGAGCTTCTTTATATCATCATCTAATCTATACGTGTCTGCAACCATTTCGAATCGCTCAATAAACGGCTCAATATCGTTTCCCTCTACGTATTTTGCCAGTTGTAATCTTGGGGTCACGGTGGTTGAACTTGCAACATTACTTCCACTCGAGCTTTGACCTTCATTCGCACGTATTTGCAGTGTCAATAATTCCTTTTCATGTACCCATTTTAATTTTTCTAGCTCTCTCAGTTCCCTTTCATTTTTTCTCTGTTCCTTCTCTGCCTCTCTTATACTCGCCCTTTCAAGCCTTTCTTCCTCTTGACGGCGCTTTACGTACGCTTGAATTTCGGTCTTATCTTCAAATCCCAATTTTTGGGCCTCATCCAATAAATCTTGTACGTTAGACATTTTTTTAATTTATTTTCTATCGTTTCTGTTGCCTTAATTTCTGGTCAGTTATAACTATCTACTCGTGAGAGTGTGCGCGTGTGTGACTGGAATTAATACAACGAATCGGCCCCACGTTGGGCACCAAATATGTGACGGTGATGTGAGAATGATTGATAATTTGATTTATAATATGATAATCATAAACTTACCTTGCCCGGTTTAATTTATGATCTTCGTTGGTTGGCTGCAGCGAAGAACAAAAGTCAGGGTTATTTCCCCGTTAGGCCTCAACCTCCCCCGCACATAGAATTTTTAATGTTCTGGGGTTCTTCCCGATATATACGTATTTATATATAGATAACAAATCTACTAGTGCATTCAAACAACCAATTGCAATTTTCTATATTTATTTAATTCCAGTAGCCAACATGAATAATTAAATTTTTCACACACACGCATACACTCGCACAATGCTAGCTAGCTAACTCGCTCAACCGCGCGTCGCTTCGTCGCTTCGTCCCGCTCGTATACGTGACGATAGTCTAGCTTACGTTAACACTGTAGTGATTCTATCAATGCTAACACTCAATTTATATATATACCACAGGTGCTGTTTTCTGGACCTCCTACTCAATTACTTAATATCAATGAATTTTCAAGCTAAAGCAAGTTTGAATATTTTCTAATGTCTCACACTTGGTAATTTATTTCAGAGTCTCGCAACACACACTCGTAATTTTTCAAGACCAGCTCCCCTCTCACCTTTGATTTTTATTTACTGATCACCGTCGATGCGATTGACCAGTTATACAACTATAAAGCCTTATGAATCGTGGTAATATCCAACGACTCGACGTTTACGTTGTTCCTTCCCCACTCAACACGTGGAGGTTAATTAAGGCAAGCAAGGAGCTGGCGATACGAGTGTTGTTCCCTTCAAGTGTGCTTCCAAACTGACCATATTTTCCATCATTAACTGAGAGGCTGGAAGTTCAAATCTTTCCTGACTCCTCCCCCTATCTGTATTCGTTTTTCCTAACTGGCTACGATTTATATTTTATCCACTCATTCCTTAGTTATACATGCAATTTCAATTTACCTATGGCGTACTATTAATTCCCGATAATTTCCCTCCACATCACGATCATTTGCAATACCATAAGTTACCCTGGTAGCATAATTTATTAATACAAGATGTAGTTAACCTACGAACACCTTATAGGACTGGATGTGGCAATTTCAGTTGAGACCTGACCCCTTACCTTTTTTTAATTGAGACTACTACCTGCGGATTAAGGCTGCACCCACATCAACCTGGTGGGATTAACCCACTCCTACATTCTTCTTCTATTCATGGAATCTTCCAGAACATTCTATGCCTTGACACAAGTATGGAATTTTCCCCCTCTGTCAGCCTATTAATTATGCTTACGTACGCGATAATTTAAATTACGTTACGAGTCTATGGCTGACTCGTGACAGTACCTTTTGTAAGGTTATGGTTGATGGGCCCTTGAGTGGGACTCTTGAAGTTAAGTCGGGTGTGATTCAGGGAGGGATTCTTTCCCCTTTGTTGTTTGTTTTGGTTATTGATTATGTTATTAGGTGGGTTGTAAAGGAAACTAATGCTGGAATTATGTGGGGATGGGGATGTAAATTTGCAGATTTGGATTTCGCGGACGACATTGTGCTTTTTAGCGAAGGGAAAGATGAGATGCAAGGGTTTTAGAAATTTGTATTGAGAGAGGGGAGAAAAGTTGGGTTGGTTATTAATTGTGCAAAAACCGAAATTATGAATATGAAATTTGTTAACCCAAGCGATTGCGTATTTAGGGGAAGAGTTGTGATGCAAGTAGAAAGGTTTAGATATCTTAGTACGGTTTCGTCCAGATATGGATCGTTAAAAGTGGAGTTTGAGGACAGATTAAGGAGGGCGAATCAAGCGATGGGTATGTTAAAAACTGTTTGGAATAATAACAACTTTTCGATACACACTATAATCAAAATTTATAAAACTATGGTTAGAGCTATTTTAATTTATGGGCATGAATCTTGGTATAGTACAGTAACATCGGATAAGAAATTTTTGGTCTTCGAAAATATGGCTTTGTGAAGGATATTAGGAAATAATTGATGGCATAGGCCTAGGGTTTCAAATGATAAATTGAGAAAAATTACGGGGATTGCAACCGGTAGATGAATATGTTAGATTGTCTCGATGGATATGGCTAGGACATGTCTTCAGTAGGGAGGGAGTGGTTGTAAAGGAAACTTCCGGATGGCAAGTGCAGGGTAGAAAAGGGAGAGGAAGGCTGAAGGAGACGTGGGTGCGGACAATGAGGCGGGAAGCTGGTGAAGAGTGCTGGAGAGATTTGGAGGAGCTGACGCAAGATAGATGGTGGTGGCGTAAATTCATTGAGGTCCTATGCATCCCCCTGGGTGCCACAGGAGTTGATGGATTGATAAACTTTATGAGTGTTGGCGCCCTTCAGCCCCAGCCACTTTCCTTATGTTCTCCAACTGTCCCTCTTTTCTTTCCATTTCCTTCCTGCTTTCTGTCTCGCCTCCCTATCACCTTCTTCTGTCGCTATATGACCTCGCTGTTGCTGCGCCAAATATGAATCACGCCCAAATAAGCTCTATCTTAGAACATTTCATTAACAATGATTATTTATTTATCTTTCAGAAAAAAAGTACTCCTTTTTAGTACTTAACGACATAGGAATATTTATGTCGAATAGCTTTGTTGAGATGCAGTAGGAGTTTATGTGTAAATGATGTGGATGTATTCAGGTTTTCATGCACAGAATTTAGTAAGATTGCATTGATTCCATGTAATGTTTTTATGATTGGAGGTTAATAAAAACTAATGCAATCATTGGTGGTTAGAGATTTTATTATGAACTATTTCATAGAAACTTTTACATGTTACGGAACTGTTAAATATTAAATTAATGCGATTTTTTTTATAAGGTTTTACACAATTAATAATCTTCTTAAGCACAGCCAGTTTTACATAAAAAGCAAAATACCGTCTTTCTGAACATTATTGTAATTTTACCTGCATTAAATCTATAGCACCTGTACAGTGAAACCTCCCAAGAATAGGTATGGGAATTGTGAGAAACTTTTAAAATATGCTTTCATTTAATGCGTCTGAAAAATGTGGCTTGTGAATGACATTATTATTTACGTAGAATATTAGATGATTATTGTTAAAGTTCAGCTAAACACATCTTGGCGTACACGTTGTAGATGAAGTGGTTATTCTGATATGCGGTATTCGTTAAGCTATTGGCGACTATGCCATCGTAGTCCCAGGATGTTCTTTGATAAGTGCACCTATCATATTGTGATCTAGTTGCGAATGTCCCTTCCTTCTCCCAGCGCCTAATCCATCGATATACAGTGGAGAGGCTTGTGCCAGTTTCTGTGGCAATGTCCCTCGCTGCCAAACCCGCCAACCGCAGCCAAATAATCTTCGTTCGTTCTGTGGTCACGCATTTGCTTTTTGCGACTCGCTTATCCATGTTGTTCTTTTTTGTGGTAGATTTCCTGCAGAGAGACAGGTTTGTGATCTATATGCCAAGGCAGCTAGAATTTCCAATACATTCTGGAACAAACTCCACTGTAGTAAATAAATGGAAAAGGATTAGGCTCGGATCCATAAGCATGATGAAAAAAAGGAAAAGATTGAAAAATAATATAAGTGCGCTAGAAGATTTGCCATAAATCATTAGACAAAGTAAAATGCAACATAGTGAATGTGAGATTTACTTAGGTAGGTACGGTAATAAATGGTTGGAAATTTTTTTCAGGAATTGGTTGGCTTAGAGTGTTCATATATTTCAAAATTCTTTTGTAAATGTTTATTCCAGTTACAGAGGAAAACAAAAAGAGAGCCGAGAGGATCAATCTTTGTCAACTTCGGACAATTTTCATTATGTACGTTTATGTCCATGTAAAGAGAAGCTGTCGCTGCATCCCATTTTATTCCTCAGCCTTTCTTCGCAACTCCCATCCTTTTCCGTTTGTGCGAACTCTAACTCATGAATATTATACTACATTGCCCAACTCTAGTGTAAGACGCCTTGAGTGCTTCATTTGAATAATGTATACTGCTAAACAATATATATGTATTTTTTTAAGGATTTTACCCAGCTCTTGCTGAGCTGCATTAAAATAAAAGGTATTAAGCATTTTTATCTGGTAAAAATCTTAAATATCTAAAACCTAACACATATTGCCTGGAAAAAAAGTAAGCGATTCTTCTAAAATTTCTTATAGAGTTTTTTAAATCTTTTTGCCTCAGGTGAGTGATTCATTAAAAACTTAGTTAGGTTTTTTTTTTTCCTAATCTTGTAAAATTACTTCGGTTTGTCTGTCGCCTTGAAGGAAGGAACCTCGCTTGGAAACATTGTGCGTAATTTATTTGAATTATCTTGTGTCTGGCTCGTTTTTCCAATGGTTCTGCCATTTATTTTATATAGTGCTTGATGCTATGTATATATTCACCAATCGGAAGATAATATCAGATTTCTGATTTAGCATCTTCATCGGCTTGTTTGTTTCTACTCAGTCCTTTATTTCCACATTTATCTTTAATGAATAAAGTTTGTTTAATAGATGTTTTATTTTTAGAACTCGGTGTTTCGTTAACAGTAGCCTCTTCGGGCCTCAATGGCTTTCTTCGACTCAGAGTAAATAATACATTTAGTTGAAGACTTGTTTCCTTATTCCTTGATGATATCGATTGCAATTATGATAGCAACTCCCTGGGGTAGGGGGGCTACGAAAAAGGCGACTAAAAGGGGCTTTCATTTCTCCAACTGTCCCTTTTTTCATCTAATACCTCTCAATCACCATCTTTCTCGGCACTATATAACCTCGCTGTTGCGGCACCTAATTTCACTCAGTCAATCAGTCACTCATTATGATAGCAGTAAGCGCCGCCGTAAAAGCTAAGATTTCTATGGGAAAGGAGGATTATTTTGAAAAGTCTGACGATATTGCCACATTACCCACTCCTGTGGGTAATACATCGGTGTATATTGCATATATTGTATGTATTCCAATGCGTGTTGTTTATGATGACTTGGTATGCAGTCATAGCTTTTTACGGAAAAAGTATGGCAAGTGCACACTTTGATGCTTTATATGGTCTACAGTAAAGAAAAATTTGTGTAGGTGAAGGATTTGTATATTGATATTGGTTGATGCTAAAAGTCTATTAGCTCAGATTGATAAAGGATTTTCATGGTTGTAAAACAAAATATCAGGCATGTCAAATAATTTATTTGTGGGGGAGTCGGTAGATAGTATTCTTAAAGCATTGCACATAGTCACAACATCACTGTGCAGTGAGAGGGGTGGTTCTCCACTTTCACATAATATGGAGGAGTTTGGAGAGGATTTGAACGCTTCCGTACATAGTCTGACACCATGAATGTGAATTGAGTTTAGGGACTCTTTGGTGGCTTGTGACGCTGATCCATTGGACTCTCAAAGTCCATCCTTGATAATACTAATGCTCTTTAAAGCATAAAGTGAAGTGATAATATTATCATGATCAAACTAAATGTATTGTTGCATTTAGTGGAACAAGTAGGATGGAATGATTGGTAAGTTGTTGAAGATATGTGTTGTCAGTTGTAATAAACTGGTCGAGTGCTTGTGTAGTACCCCTATATAAGGGAAAAGGGGATAGATTCCAATGTACTAGTTTCAGGGGTATAAGCCTGTTATGTGTAGTTGGAAAACTGTATGGGAAGATGATGATAACGAGAGTCAGAGAGGGTACGGTGGTTGCGAATGGTGAAGAACAAGGTTGCTTTTGGAAAGGAAGAGGTTGTGTGGACTAGATATTTGCAGTAAGGTGTGTGAAAAGTATTTAGAGAAAAGTAATGAAGTAGTATGGGCATTTATGGATCTCGAGAAAGCTTATGACAGAATTGATAGAAATAGATTGTGGAAGGTTTTGCATTTGTAAGGACTAAGTGTGTTAGAGTGGGAAGTAACAGTTAAGGTGGGACTCTGTCAAGGTGGTGCAATGTCACCATGGTTGGACCGGCTGGATGCGGGAGGAAGAGTTTGCCCTGTATTGAGGTGGCAGGGGTAAACCAGCTTTTGCTGTCGGGCCTTGCTATGGATGCAAATATAGCTGTACCCCATGTAGTACCACAAGGAGATGCGGTTGTGCTGTAAGGGTTTCTTCCCCTTGTACCAGTCCTTAAGGCTTGGACTCTTTCAGGATCTGGTAATTTACTTGTGTGTTAAATTTTTCTTGGAGTTGTTGTGGTAGCGTAGCAAGAGTGGGTGTAGATTCAAAGAGGTAGAATTTAAACTTCACTGTTAAATAGACTTAATTTATTATATTTAACTCTATGGGAATACTGTGCCCGTCTTGTGTGCCTGTCTGTGAAGCCCAGAGATAAGGATCCTAGTGACTCTGTTCTCGGTTGGTTTATATTATGTGTTTCCTACCCTTGAGTTACCAGCAATGTCTAGAATACAGTATTACTGTCTTAGTGCTTGGCGGGCACCTAAAATATCGATTTTTAGCATGTTTTGGGTCTGTATCTTGAAAACATTCTAACTCTTGCTTTGGTACACCCTTCCAACAGGGATTGGGGGGTTCAGATGCAGAGTGTGTGTAGGGGAAGTGGGGGGGAGGATTTTCAACGTTTGGGCATTTGTGTTTCGGAGGGTGTATGACGTGAGGGGCTACCTCCAGCGTGGAGATGAAGGCCTAGTATGTGTATGCATGTAGATATAATATTAGCTATGTGTTTTCCAAATAAGATGTGTAACAATTATCAGCCCCAAGAATTTCACAGAATTTTTTAACTTAATTTGAATGTCCTTCATATACAAATTAACTTCTTGAATTCTTATTCATCTACAAGTTTTATAAAACATTATTTCTTGAGTCTTTTCAGCTGAAAATATAAATCCTGCTGTTCCAGTCGAATAATGTTTTATTTGGATTGCTATATTAAAAACTCTTTGGAAATGGCTAGGGTATATAGCGAAATCATCTACATACAAATTGTTCTGAGATCCTTGAGGTAACTGGGTAACTACATTATTTTTAGCCAAAACGAAAAGGGCACTGCTCAGAACGCTACCTTGAGGGACACTACTATAAAGTTGAATAATATCTGTAAAAACTTTATCAATTCGTGTTTGGAAAGGTCTGTCATTAATGACGTTCTAAATGAAATGTGGGACATGACCTATTAATCTATTTTAGTGTAAGCTTATCAGCATTTAGATTTTAAGAAAATTGTATATTCGGTTATTCCCAAACCTAGTATCTACGATTCAAAGCAATTATTTGGATGGGGACAGTTATAATTGCCGTATAAACACACGGTTTAAAATAGTAATGAACGTTTATTGACATAATGAACATACAAAATTGAACGTAATCGATATTGTAAGAAAATTAGGGCCTTTATATATTGCCATGGCATACGGTGGTTAGCTATATCATGGGCAAACTTTTAAATCTTGATGGTTCCTTTTTAAAGAGTTGTCACATACGGAAGAGGTACATACCACGTACGGTGGCCAGTGTTGTGTTGTCATTGTGGGAGGATTATGTGTCCCTGTGACCAAACAAGCCACTCACGGTGTATCTCTTCCTTTTCATTATATTCCAGGAGGTTGAGATACCAGCAGGGTCTCCTATGCTGGTTAAGCTGTGGGTTGGGACCCAGAAAAAGAGCAGTTCAAAATTTAGGTATCCTGTACAGGTTAACGGCTCTGCCCACCGGAGGGATCGCCTTTTAAATATCCTAATTTTGTTGGTTCAGTAAAGAGGAAGATGATTATCTGGTTTTTGTACGGTAAGTGACCGGCCGCAAGAGTCATTAATTTGTCACCCTTCAGATGTCAATACTGATCTTACAGACTATTCCCCCTATCACGTACTGATACCTTTTGATGACTCTGGCCCGTCCCTTGGATCTTATCACATTGTCACCCTTAGCGTTTACGAAAGCAGGAATGACTGTGTTATTTAAACCGGAGAGAAGAGAGTCCCATACACGTGGCGAGCGTAAGTCGAGAGGAGAATCTTTCCCTATAGGTGAAATATTCCCAGAGATTTATGAGTTCTTTTCATTCCAGAAGTATTTAGTGTTTCGTACCACAAAAGAAAACTTATAAGACGCATAGATACTTGGTTGCTTCCCGTGGTTCATGCCCTGAAGTGGTTCCTCATTCTAATGGTAGTTTGTTGGCTGAGGTGGCAGATGGACAGTAAGTGGCTACAACAGTGTATCCTGTGCACCTCATCTTAATTCAAACCAGACATGTGGTATTATTTATTCAAAGTAACATATTTAATATGATGTGGACTACTTAAGGGACCATGTGACCGTGTATGAGACCACCTGGTGGCTTTTGATTCCCCATACCTATGCTATGAAACTAGTTCCTTCAATGTAGGTGGTGTTTCGTGGCAATGTTTGTAGGACTCTCTAAACTCCAATTTTTCTGACTACATCTCAGGGGTTATAAATACCAGAATTGTCTGATCAGGGTGCATTATAGGTGGAGAGGATAAACAAGAAGGATAATTAAGTCTTAATTAAGGCTTAAGCCAGGAAATGACATATCTTCCCAAACTTTACAGTCTAACCTAAATCCAATGTGGTGGTGGCAGACATCCATGGGGCATATATCAAAAGCGCGGATTCGAAAAAGGGACTACGTTCCAACCTCACCTATAAACAAATATCAAATGCGCAGCAAAGTTAATCCCGTTCACTCGCTATGTCATTAAGTATCATTCGGTGTGTCATAATGCTTCACACGGTGTTTACCGAGACCACCATCAGTGTCTGTCTCGGTGGTCTCCCGTTTACACGGTGATCACAGTTGTTGGAGCCCACGGTGCCCAGACTGCAGCCCAGTCAATCCGTCCTGTGCTTCCATCCAGTGTTGTCATAATTTTCCGCTATGGAGTTTACGATTTCCCAGACCAACAAAGGTAAGAAGTGTTTGATGCTCGATGAATATATATACAGAATGTACAGTACATTGATAGATGAATATATTTCTTGGAGATGTACCAACAAAAAATGTAAAGGCAGACTTAAAACAAACAGGACAATGACTGCCATTGTTCTGGTACAATTGGAACACAACCATGAAAAGGATGAAAGAAAACTTGAAAGACAGCAACTACATGCACAAGCGAAACGGAAGGCGACTGACGACATGACGGCAAGACCTTCTAAGCTATTTAGAACGGAACTGCATACATTTCCTGATAATGAGCTAGAATCTGGTGATCTAAGATCTATAGCACAATCATTATACCTATAAAAACGGAAAGTCTATCCTGTATTGTCTAAAATTCGTGAGGAAGTACAGCTGGTCACACTCTCGTGAAGCCCACCCAGCGTTGTCAGCGTTGGCCGAGATATTAACCCCGAAACACTAGTAGTGAGCTGTGCTCGCTCGAACCATTCACTGGTGGGAGGGAGAAGTAAGGATGGATTTGAAGAGGGTAAGGGGGTTGCCTATACATGAGAAGTGAGATTTTATTCTTAGGGAGGTAAGAGATGAGTAGAATCTTTAATAAATGTACGAAAATACTCCCAGTAATCAATGATTTAATTATTGACATTCGTGTCAATTATTAATATCATAAAGGTAAACAACCGTGGTAACATTATTGTATACTTTATTCGTATTGTATTCAATGGTTATTATCAAGCACTAAACGTTGTGAAATACTTACACAATTACTGAATAAGAATCATGAACCAGAATGCTCTTTATTAAATGAAGCAAATGGGAATACCTTTAAACTACATGTAGCAATTGTTGATATCACTAGCACATAATTCCATTTCCCCGTATCGACCTAACCGTTTATAATCGTGTCAAATATCAAGGCTCTCATTATCCCTCATATGATAGCAGCCTTGTAATATTCTGAATACTCTTTATATAGCCTATTGTACTGAATGATTGGTATTCTAATATGAATCCCTTGGTACGGTATGTCATTTGTCTCTTGGTAGCAAAAATTATTATTTGCTTTGCATCTCTCTTCTCTGTCTGTATCTCTCTTCTCTTTGTGCAGTATACTTATATATATATAAGCCAGCATACATACACATAACATAATAATGTTGGTGACAGAAGTTCTATTGGTTATTAGTTCGAGAGAAGTATGTTCATAATTATTTAAACATTGTAATAGTGTAACACCCCTATTTTATATGTATTGTTATTTAGGATATTTACGGGTGTTAAATATTTATATGTATTAGAATAGGTTTTGAGTGTAGGATAGTAGGGAGTAGCCAGGCTGAGATTATCACTGACGAATAATCTCGGTGGTGGGCTTCTTCAACACGAAATAAGTGTAAAATTATCGGGAGTAGCCAGGCCGAGATTATCACTAACGAATAATCTCGGTGGTGGGCTTCTTCAACACAAAATGTTGATATGAGGAAAATAGAATTAATAATTATAGTTAGGTAAATAGGATAAAGAAAGGAATAATTGAAACTTAGGTAGATTGATAGGGAGTAGCCAGGCTGAGAGAAATACGTGGTGATTTAAGGTGAATGTAAAATAATTTATTGGAGACAGGGAATAACCTGCATTTATAATTATAATGTATAATTACGAAGCTAACATTCCTATACTGTTACCGGCATTTAATTGTAACTTACTAAGAAAATTAATTAGATTAGTTAGGGCTTAGAGTCGGGACAGTACATTTTCGTGTTGGAGGAACAATACATGCCGTGAATATGTGAATTACAGTAATATAAAACTTTAAACAAGGGAGAAAGCAATGCATTTGATGTCACTAATATGTATAAATAATGTTGTGTAACTATATACCCCAGTAAGGGTGGAACTGATGAATTTGTCAGAAATTGAGATGAGAGTGGTCACTACTTTGCTTAAGAGAGTGAGAGTGGGGGAGATGACGAGGCAGTACCCTGCGTTGCTTCTACCTCATTCTGGTCTCGTCTCTGCTGGGTGACAGGTAGGAGCTAAACTCGCTCTCATCATAAATATTGTATTGTGAATACGTGGTGAATGTGTGGTGAATCTATTAGTCCCGTGATGGGATATAACTAACTAAAGAATATTGTGTTCACATTCAGACATAGTAAGTAAAGTATGTTGTTTTTTCTAAAACTCATTCTGGTCTCGTCTTCTGCTGGTGACAGCCATTAAATAGCATTCTCCCTTGGTGTAAAGTGAACCACGTGGTACCAAAGAAAATTAAGAACATTTGCTGGCAATTTTATATTTTCATTTATAATATTGAGATTAGGATGTGTTTTTTTTTTTTATTGTATTAGCTATATTTCGGCCTTGTAATATTTTGTTTATATGTACTTAGCTCTGTCAACTGGCGAGACACGGAATTATTCCGGTCCTAGGTGACAGAACGGGGAGTAGGAAATATTAGCAAGGGAGGGGGGAACAGAAATTATTATTATTGTGATTATGTTGTACTCGTACCAAATAGGTTGATAAAATAAACGAGTTTTACATTGTCCGAGGATCATCGTCACCGATGACAGAACAGGGCACGCTGTTACACTGGTGCCAGCTAAGGTGGGATAAATCAGACCCGGATAAATTGTTTTAGCGGAGATCCGTGGAATTGGGTCGGATGTTTAAAGTAGCAATAGTAGGACACAGTCAAGTTCCTCGAGAACTGACGGTTGACGATGTTCAGGTAATTGTTTATCGATCACCCGGTGCCCGTGCCCATTCATTTTATAGTGATGAGAGATTAAAAAGGAAAAAATAATTAAATAAATAAATAAATAAAATTATTAAAAGAACTTAATGGGTGTAAATGAAAAATTAAAACTATTACAAGTACAATTTTAACACGTAGTGCCACTCGACCCGAAACCATGGCAGAAACAAAGTACAAAGTACAAAGTAAAGTGGTTGTTGGTGATGTAGGAGCAGTTGCAAATTCAGTAAGATTCTAAATGAAGGAATTAAAGTTACTAACGGAACAAGTGACCGGTATAGAGAAGAAAGGACACGAGTTATATCATTTAAAAATGACAGGGCAAACTATGTTAAACAATGTCTTAATTACCAGCAAAATAAGTATAAGTAAACACGCCAAGGGAATTATTGCTAGGCTCACCCAGTTTGTTACAGACATTGGCAGCCCTAGATCGTTGCGGTGTGAGGGATGGAGCTACTATTCTCCACGCCTTGTCATCCCCAGTCCAACTCTACCACCACCTCCTAACCAGCATGGCTTCCCCGTCACGAAACCTAATCATTGTTGCCCAACTTGGAACTGCACGGGTTGCGAAGATGATGCTGGTGATAACAGTATATACCTAGTACCGAGGATGGTGAGTACGGGGGGACAACAACAAAAGTAACAGCAGCAGCAACAACAGCACTACCCACTCAACAACAGCACCAGAACCACAACCAACACTACGGAATCAATCTATATTACTAGTATCATCAACTATACCAGGGTCGTGGGGGTGGAATATGATGAACAATATGAGTAAATGCAACTAACTGCACTTCATATATAGACGACCTCCCAGTAAACTTCTGGAGGAAATATGGAAAAGAAAAAAAGAAAACTTTAACCAAAAGGGAAGTTAGAAATTAACCAAATGATAGGAAAAATTGTTATAAATGAATATATTGAAAAATAGAAAATAAACCAAATAGGAAATAGATGTGAAAAAATGAATATATTGAAAATTAGAAAAATAATCCAAATAATGGGAAATAAATGTGATAAATTAATATATTGAAAATTAGGAAAATAATCCAAATAATGGGAAATAAATGTGATAAATTAATATATTGAAAATTAGAAAATATAACTGTGAAAATTAAAAGAAGGAAAAAATAGGGCAAAAGTTGAAAAGAAAAAGATGGAAAAATGTCATGGTTCCCTATGTCCTGAAGTCAAAAGAGGGCACCATTCATCAAAAGAGCTAGAAAAACAGCTCATAAATTTTGTTTTGTGTGTGTGGTTGTGGGTGTTAAGTGACACTTAGTTTTAATGGGAAGAGGATGTGATGGTGGGGAGTAGATATTCACCCCTCCATTTCCATAGGGCTCTTCCAGTATACAGTCAGGACATTTGTCAGGGCCCCTGTATCACTTATATACTGCATTCTGGGTTGTCATACCTTGCAGAGTCTTGAGGTTTGAATGGAGGAATGTATGAATAGAATGTATGAAGACTCAGATCATGCTTGGGATAATCGCGGGTGGGTTTAGTGACGGTAGAACCTTATTGAAGTTCTCCCGGGGTTATGGAACTTGACAGAGGAGTCTGACTGGGACGATGTGTCAATAATATCCATTGTATTTTAAAATGTGAAGTAAGGTGGAGAATTCTTTCCTGCGGGAAGGAAATACAGTCTAAAGACTGGAGGAGAAAAAGCTGGCAGTGTATTAACACTGACTAACAAGTTAGGATGAATAGTGTCTGATATTGTTCAGTAAGGTGTAGTGATAGTGATAAGAGGAATGTATGTAAAGAGTAAATGGGGGGAATTGAAAAAAAAAATAAGGGGAAATAGATAAATTAATTTTCACGGTAAGTTCCAGCTAAGGAAGGTGGGACGTGTGTAACACCCCTATTTTATATGTATTGTTATTTAGGATATTTACGGGTGTTAAATATTTATATGTATTAGAATAGGTTTTGAGTGTAGGATAATAGGGAGTAGCCAGGCTGAGATTATCACTGACGAATAATCTCGGTGGTGGGCTTCTTCAACACGAAATAAGTGTAAAATTATCGGGAGTAGCCAAGCCGAGATTATCACTAACGAATAATCTCGGTGGTGGGCTTCTTCAACACAAAATGTTAATATGAGGAAAATAGAATTAATCATTATAGTTAGGTAAATAGTGGTAGCATACGCTGGTGGCTTTTGGTTTTGTTGAAGGCAGTGGGTTTTTGTTTCCCTCCAAAAGTAGAGAAAAATAAAAAAATCAAAGAGTAACGTAAGGGGACAAAAATAGCGCTTCTACAATAGTTCCATCAAGTAATGCATGGGATGCACAGAAGAGGTTTCATCGGACATGTTAATAAAGAAGCTAGCAACCATTTTTAGCATTTCTTAAAATTAAACTTTATTGAAGGGGAGTTAAGGTTTGTGTTTCCCATCATACAACACTTTCCCACTATTAACACCGTTGAATTTGATGCTGTATTGGTCTTTACTGTCTTTTGCTACAAGGTTGAAATTAGTGTGTGACTCTCCGTTTGTTTGCAGTAGCAATTAATGCCATTGCCTCATCCCTTCCAACACGGTATAGCTAACTCGATGTACGTTGACGACCTGGCAGTCTGGTTTGCTGCTTCCCGTATGTCAGTGGCGGAGCGGCGCATGCAGCTTGCCCTTGACAGGGTGTCACGTTGGACTAGTTCGTATGGGTTTCGATTTTCTCCTTCCAAGACAGTTGCTATGCACTTCTGCCGCAACTCAGGTGTCCACCCCGATCCGGACTTATTCATGTATGGTCATCGGATACGATGTGTCGAGGAGACTCACTTTTTGGGTCTCCTTTTTGTTGTACAAACGTTTGACTTAGGTTCCCCACTTACGTACACTTAAGGTCTCTTGCCTCAAGGCTCTTAACCTGTTAAGGGTCCTGGGCCATACGTCCTGGGGGCTGATCGGGCCACCCTCCTCCGCCTATACCATGTTCTTATTAGGTCAAAACTCGACTATGGGTATGAGGTGTACTCTTCTGCCACCGATGCCCGTCTCAGAGTTTTAGACCCTGTTCATCATGCTGGAGTACGTCTGGCGACCGGAGCCTTCAGGTCGTCCCCAATCCCCAGTCTCCTGGTGGATGCTAATGAGCCACCTCTTGATCTCCGTCGCCAGTCCTTGATGGTTCGTTGTTGGCATCGATTACATCGACTTCCTGACTCTCTTCCCTGCTTGGCAGTGTCATCTGATATCATGTCTCAGTACTACCTTTTACATTCTCGTGCACCATGGCCCTTTGGCTTCAGGGTCAGGAAGGCTATGGAGGAGATGGGCATTGATGAATTCCAGATTTGTCCTGTGACGGTCCCCATGGTGGCTCCATGGCTTCTTCCAGAAGTTTTCCCCTGCACCTGCTTTACAGACAAGAAGGAATCTCTTCCTCCTCCAGTGGCTCGTTCCCTCTTTTTAGAACATGCCTTCACTCACAGGGAGTCCCTCCATGTGTTCACTGATGGGTCAAAGTCTGATGCTGGAGTTGGCTTTGGAGTTGTCTTTCCTGACTTTTGCCGTGGCGGCAGGCTCCCTTCTGTCATGTCAATTTTTACTGCTGAGCTCTCGGCTATTTTGTATGCCATCCAAGTGATTTTTACTCTCCCTCAGCCTTCGTTTCCTATTTTTAGCTATTCCTGTAGTGCACTGCAGGCCTTGTGCAATTTTAACTCTTCCCATCCCCTGGTGTTGGCCATTCTTGAGTGGCTTGTCCTCCTGGGTCGTCGTGGCCGCAAAGTCACTTTTTGTTGGTTCCCGCCCCATGTTGGTGTTGATGGGAATGAGCGGGCTGACGCCCTGGCTAAGGCTGCAGTCTCCAATTCTCGGCCTCCTGCCAGGCGTCATCCTGTTCCTGCAGTGGACTTTCGACCCTACATAGATGCTACCCTTCGTTCCTGCTGGCAGGACATCCGCCAGCGCCTTGGTTTGTGGAGCTACAGTGGCCTGTCCCGCCGGTGGGAGACGGCTCTTGTCCGTCTCCGCATTGGCCACACATTATTGACTCATGGAATTTTAATGGAGAGGGCTCACCCTCCCTACTGTGATGATTGTCTGGTCCCTTTGACAGTACGGCATCTTATTGTCGAGTGTCCCAACCTTGGGGACCTTCGTCATAGGAACCTCTCCGAGTACCGGGTGGGTGATGGTTCTTACAGTCTCTCCCAGGTGCACGGGGAGGAGGCTTGTAGTGTGGGAGGGAATACCCTCTCCTATGTGAGGGAGGCTGGCCTTCTCCACAAAATATGATTTTATGATATTTATGGTTTTTAGATGGTTTGATTTTTTTTTTTTTTTGACGGGTTCTTTTATTAATAATGTGCTTTTTAGTTTGTGTGTCTTTTAATCATGGTGCCTATCCCTTTCGGATATTCATGTTTTATTAATTATGTAGATGACAATTTTATGTTGGGCGGTATATGACCTTAACTGTTGCACCGCCAGATGCTTAGTTGCATCAAAATAAATCGATCAATCGAGCCAATAGGGCTGCTTATTAAAACGAGTGGTATCGTGGGGGACGAGGTACCCCGCCCACGGCGACCAGCGCTCGGTCCCCTCATCTGGCCATATGTTTTACTACGCCTACTTTAACAATTTGCTGGAAACCCTTTGTCTTCATAATGGTTGTGTACCACGAGCCTAGAACAGCAGCACAATAATAACCATACATACACCCAGCACTGCGAAGTTCATACCTATTTCCCTTACTTCCTGTTTTTGTAAGGTTAATGAGAGAATCTTACTCAATCGTCTCATGTATCGACTGCAGGATCGCCTTTCTTCATTGATGTTTGGTTTCCTTCCCTAGCGGAGCACACACCACTGCCTAATCGACCTGTACTCTCTTAAGGGACAGTGTGGTGGCCGTTATTGACTTTCGAAGTGGCTTTGATGTTGCTAATAGAGATGTCATTTTGGTCAACTGGTTGACTTTGGGATAAAGGATAATCTAATACGATGGATTGGGGGCTACCTGAGTAACAGGACCTCCTGTGTGTTTTCAGTTGTGCGCTCAGTCCTTTGCACAGTTTTCATCATGGTACGCCTCAAGAGGGTGTTCTCAGCCCATTTTTTATATATATATATATATTCTGATGTATCAGTTGCTCACTTTCCTCCCTGATATTCCTGGAACTACAATATTATTACGTGCTATGCTGATAATATGTCAATTCTACCTCGCCAAGGGATCTCCAGCGGTTTCTTGACTCCTTCCCTGTGGCCTCCTCTCAATGTGGCATGAGTGTCTCTCCAGATAAGAGAAGAATATTCACCTGCCGCCTTACTCAAGCTCTGCCAGTATTCACCATTGAAGAGACTGGCATTCCCATGTGTTTCCAGTACTGCTACACGGGCGCACCAGTCAATATTTGTCTAGTTATCACTGCCAGGCCTCAAGACCATTCCTTTGTCCAGGACTTGTTGGGTCCCCTCTAGCACCGACTTCCACCACTTCAATGGCTCACTAACAGCTCCTCGGGCATCTCCATCCCTTTGGCCAGGACCATCAATATTGCTTTTATCCGTTCAGTTGTTGATTACCCCTGCCCTGTTTTGATTCAACTTCCTAGGGCTACTCTGGAGACTTTAGAAAACTTTCAGAACAGAGATATGAGAATAATTCTCGGCTGTCCCAATTCGACCAGTGAATACGCAGCGTGAGTTGCGTCTTCCCCCATTAGTCGAGAGATTTTACTATAATATTATTTGTTTCACTGTCAAGTGCCTCCATTTCCCACTTCTTTCGCCGCACTACTCTCAGTTAATAAGGAATAATTAAGGGGGGAATCTCAGCCATACATTCTTTAAGTAATATATTGGTCCATCACAGAATTATTTTTTCCTAGATTTCTTTGATATTTTGTCATAATAATATTTTGACCATTTGCAAACCATGAGATTTTTTTTTTTTCCAAAGAAAAAAATAGAAATAATATATATATATATATATATATATATATATATATATATATATATATATATATATATATATATATATATATATATATATATATATATATATATATATATATATATATATATATATATATATATATATATGTATATGTATATGTATATATATATATGTATATATATTTTATTTATTTATTTTGCTATACATATTGAGAAAATATAGCAATTCTGGATATTTATTTATCAAACCATGCAACAAAATCAAGAGTAAAGCCTGCTGATCAAGATTATTTTCATGTTTTGCAGATTTACCATAAAATTAAACTGTGATGAGCTCTAAATGTAAAAAAAAAAAAAAAACGAGAAAAACCGGTTTAAAAGTTGACAATAAAGAAATGTTTATAACATGGAAACTATTTGAGATATCTCAACCTATCTTGGACAGCTTCATTATATCCCAAATATATATATTCCCTGTAAATTTCAGCTCTCTCTCTCTCTCTCTCTCTCTCTCTCAAATATTAGGTTAGTTCACACTATTATTAACGATTTGGCGTTTCACGGTACTATATGCACCTCACCACTGGGGATCATTGGATCAAGAGAAGTTTCATCACATCGGGTTATTTTTCATAGCACTATATTTCATCATTTATACCACTAAATAATTTATTTTCATTATTTGTGTCATGAGGTGCAATGTTTTGCGTGCGTCGCTCAGCTGTGTGCGTCAATTGATCGATAAAAACTCGCTTATCTTGAACAGCTTCATTATTATAGTTACCCTTATTATTTCCAGGTAGGACCGTTCCCTCTTATTCTACCGACCTACTTGGAGGGCCCCCTCCGTGGATGCTACCAACACCTGATGTGAGTTTAACACCTACGTCCAAGTCTGAACTACCTTCTCTACTGGAACACAGAAACAGTGACGTCCTCCATCACAGATCCATACTGCATCTACACTGATGGCTCATTGCAGGTGGATGGTAAAGCAGGTTGTGCCATTTTCTCACCTGACCTAGAGTCACCTCTAAATGGGCTGGGTTGGCCGTCGTCTCTGTAACCACTCTAGCTCAACATTGTGTGAACTGTATGCCATTCTGGATGCTGTTAGTCTTGTTTATCAACGTGGAGTGAATGCTGCATTTTGTGTGACTCCAAACCTGCCTTTCATTCCCTCTCTAGTGTTCAGCCCACACACTCTACTGTTATTCAGCAGATTTTATTGTTTTTGGCCTTATTGCGTCATCGTAACTTGATCCTATTGGGTAGTAGCACGAATGAAAATATTAACAAAGTAGAAACACACATTAGACAATCCTGCCATAACTAAGCGCATCTACCTGATGTTATAAGTAGCATAGGCAATTAGCAGGCCAAAATGAAGACGACAGAAATAATCGTTTTTGAGTAGGGAAAGCAGTTACCCATGCGGTAATTTTCATCAAGATTCTTAACCATTACTATCGAAGAGCAGTCTCGAGAAGTGGAGATTCTGATTATTCCATGGTTCAATAATTGATCGATTTCCGTTTCAAAATGAGGTTAGAGATGGATAGGAATAGGATAAACATTAGGATTAAATCTCTTAGTAGAAGTAAGCGTGATGTCATGATCAATCAATGACCTGCAACTTAGTACAATTGCGGAAGGGAGTTCCTTTATACCCCTGGACTCCTCTATACACTACCCTGCAAGATGGTGAAGTGAAGGAAGAGAGTTTAACATATAATATATAATAACGGAGATGATTGGTTGATGATTTGCCAGCAACGTTTAGTGATAATGTAACATTAATAATGTAACAGAGCACGGTGGTGAACAAAATGAATGATGTTTTTATGCCACATATACTGTACTGTATATGGAGAATAGTAGTAAACATTAATTGTTAATGAGGAATTGAATTATAATGCATACTGGGATGTTTTGTATGTGTTTTTCAGTTGTGGTTGCCATACATCAGCCAACTGATGGTGTCGGACGGGGAGCATAAAAACAATCCAACCAGGTACAGTACAGCCACGCATCAAACTTTCTGTACCCCTTCAGTGGAAGTCAGGGTCAGAGAGAGAGTAGGTAAACGAACGGTAGCCACCACAGTGTTGTCAACTCTAACCAAGAAAGTATTCTCGAACCATGAGTTGCGAGCTCCATTTGAAGTATTCACTGGTGGGAGGGAGAGTCGGAAAGGGGGATAAGTGGAAGGTATAATTCTCAATCTCCACATCCTGTCTGCTTAAATATGTGCTTTATTATTTTGACAAACTTAAAAATAGTTTAGTTCTACTTGGCTATTGTAGTTATTATAATCATCATCATCATATGTTGTCACGCCATAACCGTATCCACTTTAGGGCAGTGTCATTTACTTCCTTTTTATGACTGGTATAAGAACGGCTTTGTGCGTTGTGTAACGATTGATCTCCGAAGATTAACAGGGGCACCACGGGAATTTTTGCTACTTGCCCCCAATTATTATGATAAAATAATGCAATTGAATACCTATGCACATAATATGGTGTGGGACTGCTGCGGTCTCCTTGATGTCATATAGACAAACAAAAATAACTCGTGTGTATTCCAGCACATAGAGTATAATATCGTATCTACAGTATGATATCCCGCTTGTTTCTGAAGGCTTGGCTGGCCCTGATAACTGTGGACTTCTCAAATACTTGACATGGAGTAAACCTCATATTCCTCTTTGACGTGATGAAGCAACAGCTGTATGAACTTTACTATCTCATGAGGTATACAGTATGGAAATATAAGCTTCGAACACAGCCTCCCCAGTCTCACCCCAACCTTCCTGGAGTGAAGACGTGTTCCTGGCGCTCTGCCTGTTGTTGTTGTTTGTCTTGTTTCAACGTTCTTGTTTGTGTGTTGTTGTGTCTGTGGTGTTATAGTGGTTGTTTATATTTTCTATCTCGTTTTTTTTTTGTGGTTTTGCTGTTTGTGGTATTGTTGTTTGTGGTTTATTTTTTTTTTATTGTGGTTCTGTGTGTGTATGTTCGTGTGTTCGTGTGTGTTCAGTTGTTCGCTTCCCATCTAGGCCTTGCCTGGCCTAATGGAGAGCGCGGATTCGGATGTGGCTTCCTGCCTGGAGGCCGACTTGGCCATGTCGGAGGAGGATGAGTCTCCTATCGAGGATCACTGGCCTGAGCTGCCTTCTCGTAACCCTCCCCCCCTCTCCTCGGTCACTTCGCAGCTCAGGTTGCAGCCTTCCACCTCCTCAACCTCTACCAAGCGACCCGTTGATGCCTCGTCCGACTCCTTGCAGGATTCCGATGGTGTGGACTGTTTGCCTCCGGCTGCCAAGACTGCCAAGGGTGCTTCAGCTGTGCATGACGTACCTTCTCTGCCTCAACGTGGTGTTTCTTCCTTGTATACCAACTCCTTGCCCTCGTTCAACCTTCCTGCTTTTGCCCCAAGAAATGCCTATGTCAAGCTCTCCTTCTCTGGGAACCCATCTACGGACACAAAGCTGCGTTGGTTGTCTGATGTCAACAGGGCCTTCCAGCTGCAGCGTGAACTGGCTGAAGTGAAGATGGCTGCTGTCACCTCCCGGTTTGTCTACATCTCTAGGAAGCGTAAGGATATCATTGATAGAGTGAAGGCTGGTGAATTTTTGTCTCTGCCTCTCATTCTTGAAGACTCGCCCGAGAGGCCTCGTAAGTTTCCCAGCTACATCCTTACCCGTTTTCCTATTGATGTTGACCCGAAACTTGCTAAGGGATACCCTGGTGTGTACTTTGCCCGTCGTTTTTTCCAAGATGGTTCCCCCATTAGCCGTATTGTTGTTGTCTGGAGTCAACCTGATCCACATCCAAATGAGATTTCCTTTGATTTCCTCCCTTGTCTTCCACCGTGTGAGGTGAGGAAACTTCATAATGACCAGCCTTGGTGCTACAGGTGCTGGGGTGTGGGGCATATCTCCCGGTACTGTTCTGCCAGGCCGAAGTGTGCATGGTGTGCTGCCGACCATGATTCCAAGACATGTCCTGTCAGGGGTGAACCATCACGTCCTGCTGCCTCCACCTCCTGAGGATACGTCTCGATGGAAGTGTCCACGATGCCTTCAGCCAGGGGTTAACGTGTGGCATGGATGTACTCGACGTCAGGTCCAGGCTCGTGTCACTACTATTGCTCCGCCTCCACCACCGCCACCACCACCACCTCCCCAGTCTGCTCTTCCTACCAGCCCTGCCTCACCTCCAGACATGGCCCTCCGCAAGTCTGTTGCTACCCTCATGGCACGATGTACGGCTCTCGAGAACCGCTTTTCTGCCTTTGAAGCCAGGATTGATGGGCTAGTTGCCGCGCAGGCTGCCAATGACTCCAAACTCTCCACCTTGGTCGAGGCTCAGCAGGCCATCATCTCAACTGTCACTTCCCTTACCGAAAAGATGGATGCTGTTGCATCTCGCCTTGAAAAGCTTTTCGAGTCAGTCCCTTCTCCTGGTCCATCTTCTTCTCCAGGTCGCTCATCTGCCCCCACTCACCGGACTTCTACCTCCAAATACAGAGTTCGCTAGTGATTGCCGGCTGGATGTCATCTCCTGGAATGTATGTGGTATCACCAGTTATGCTAAGCTCACTCAACTCAAGGCCTATGTTTTTCGTCATCATCCCAGTGTTATTTTTCTCCAGGAAGCATTTCCAGGACGGCCGCTCACTGCTGGGCAAGCTCCTCCTCTCTCAGGTTATGTGCCATATGTTCATCTGGTAAGGAATGGTCTCCTGACTTACATACATAGCTCCTTGCCACATCGCCTTCTCCGTACCTCCACTGATCCTGACATGACCTTTCAGCTATTTGAGGTTCTACCTGGGAATGGAGTACTACAACTTTGTAATGTCTATTCTGCCCCAGCTAGACTCACTCTTGAGGCTCTTCCTTCTCCAACAGTGCGTGGTATGGTTTATATGGGAGATTTTAATGCTCGGCATTCTGATTTGGGTGATGGTTCTGGCTCTATTAATCGTAATGGTGTTCGTCTCCTTTCATACATCCGCAAGCATCATCTGACACGCTGGGACACTGGCGGTGCCACTCATTGCCGGGGAGGTACTCTGGATTACATCCTCTCGTCTGGCCTGATAGCATCTCGGGTCCTGTGCTCCTCCGTGCCAGACTTATTCTCTGATCACATCGCTCTTCGGTTTCATTATTCTCTAACTGCTGGGTCAAGTGCTTCAGCCACTCGTTTGCGTATTGCTGTGCCCCCTAAATATTGCCCGACTTACATCTTATTCATGGCCCATGTATTCCCTACATTTGACATATCATCAGCTGAACAGTTGTACTCTGATCTTGTATCTGCTACTCATGACTTATATAGGCTATACGTCTCCCGGCCACACCTCAGGCATCGCCATACTGCCCACTCCTGGACGCTGGATGCACGTATACAGGAGGCAAAGGAGGAGGCTGAACGTGATGGCCTATTGTTTCAAGCCAACCCAACCCCTGACTTGCTCCATCGTTACCAGATGTCTAGGGACGCTTTAGTTGCCCTGCAGGATTGTGCTCACACTGAGTCTTGGCAGCGGTTCACGGACAGCATCAACCAGCAAACAAGTGTGGCTTCTATGTGGCACCTCATCCGTCGGGTTGTTAAAAAGACACCGGCCACTGCTCGTCATCACACTCCCGCCGACTATGCCCAACAACTTGTCGATGCCTGGTCAGTACAATCTACCTCAGCCAGTCTACCCATCCACATACAAGATGTACTCGCTTCCCGTGCTGCTGTCCATCGGCTACGTCTAATGTCTGCTCTGTTGCAAGATGATGACGATGATGCAGAGGTGATAACTGAGGAGGAGTTGCGACGTGCTCTCTCTCGGGGTAGAGCTTCTTCCCCTGGTGATGATGGTATTACTTATGCTGTGCTGCGCCTACTTCAACAAGTTCCTGGGAACCCTCTACTTCTACTGTACAATCTTTGTCTTCATTATGGTTGTGTACCTCGAGCCTGGACCAGCAGCACAATAATACCCATTCCTAAGCCCGGCACTGCGAAGTTCAGGCCTATTTCCCTGACTTCCTGTTTTTGTAAAGTTATGGAGAGAATCTTACTCAATCGTCTCATGTACAGACTGCAAGATCGCCTTTCTCCATGGCTGTTTGGTTTCCTTCCCCAGCGGAGCACACATCACTGCCTAGTCGACCTGTACACTCGCCTTTCCAGGGACAGTGTGGTGGCCTTCATTGACCTTCGAAGTGTCTTCGATGTTGCTAATAGAGACGTCATTTTGGATCAACTGGTTGACTTTGGGATAAAGGGTAATCTATTACAGTGGATTCGGGGCTACCTGAGTAACAGGACCTCCCGTGTGTTTTTCAGTGGTGCTCTCAGTCCTTTGCGCAGTTTTAATCTTGGTACGCCTCAAGGTGGTGTTCTCAGCCCATTGTTATTTAATATTCTGATGCATCGGCTGCTCACTTCTCTCCCTGATATACCTGGAACTACCATTACGTGCTATGCTGATGATATCTGTGTTCATTCTACCTCACCAAGGGATCTCCAGCAGTTTCTTGACTCCTTCTCTGTGTCCTCCTCTCACTGTGGCATTATTGTCTCCCCAGATAAGAGCAGAATATTTACCTGCCGCCTTCCTCAAGCTCGGCCAGTGTTCACCATTGGAGGGACTGTCATTCCCATGTGTTCCCAGTATCGCTACCTGAGTGCACCAGTCAATATTTGGCCAATTGTCCCTGCCAGACCTCAAGACCATCCCAATGTCCAGGACTTATTAGGTCGTCTCCAGCGCCGACTTACACCACTTCAATGGCTCACTAACAACTCCTCAGGCATCTCCATCCCAGTAGCCAGGACTATCTATATTGCTTTTATCCGTTCAGTTGTTGATTACCTCTTCCCTGCTCTGATTCAACTTCCTAGGGCTACTCTGGAAAATTTAGAAAAGTTTCAGAATAGAGCAATGAGAATAATTCTCGGTTGTCAAATGTCGACCAGGATAGTGAACATGCAGCGTGAGTTGCGTCTTCCCCCATTAATCGAGAGAATTTATTGTAATGTTACTGGCTTCACTGTCAAGTGCCTCCATTTCGCACATCTTTCACCCCATTACTCTCAGTTAGTCAGGACATCTCTTAGACCAAACTACCCGGTCCCTCCCATACTGCCTGCTGGATGTACTCTTATAAGGTCTGTTTCCTCTGTGCTCCGTGGTCTTAATATAGATATAATGGTTGCAGACGTACCCCCAGGGCCCCCTCCATGGATGCTACCAACACCTGATGTGAGCTTTACACCTACTTCCAAGTCGGAGCTGCCTTCTCTACAGCGGCAGTTGGCTCTAGAACACATAGAAACAGTGACTTCCTCCATCACAGATCCATACTGCCTCTACACTGATGGCTCATTGCAGGTGGATGGTGCAGCAGGTTGTGCTGTTTTCTCGCCTGACCTGGAGTCACCTCCAGGGGGCTGGGTTGGCCGTCGTCTCTGTAACCACTCTAGCTCAACATTGTGTGAACTGTATGCCATTCTGGATGCTGTTAGTCTTGTTTGTCAACGTGGAGTGAATGCTGCCATTTTTTGTGACTCCAAACCTGCCCTTCATTCCCTCTCTAGTGTTCAGCCCACACACTCTACTGTTGTTCAGCAGATTTTATCGTTTTTGGCCTTATTGCGTCATCGTAACTTGACTGTCAAATTTTTATGGGTGCCATCCCATGTAGGTTTACGTCACAATGGTACAGTTGACAGACTCGCAAAGGAAGCCTGCCATCTGCCTCCTCGTGGTGCTGGACGTCCTCTCTCCCTGACATGTTACCTCTCTAAAGTCCGCTCCGCCGCTCTCCTCCCTGTACGGCGACGCAGGGATGCAGAGAGGCCCTTCAGCATCTCCATCACCCATTACGAGTCTGTATGCCGTCACAAATATTCCTACCGTCGTCGAGGCCTCATGGTTCGGAGGCACAATGTAGTCTCTGCTCGTTTGAGGCTTGGTTACCGGCCACCGTGGCAGGTTGCTGGGATGCAGGGTGAGCCTCCCTTCACTGAGTGTCGCTTGTGTCGAGCGCCTCGTGCTAACACTATAGAGCACTATTGCCTAGCCTGCCCCACTGTCCGACACTTGCTGCCCCAGGGCCTGCCACTTGATGTGGTTTGTCGACACCTGCTGAACCATCAGGTTCTGAAGGAACTTCTGGTGCGCCACCCTCGTTTTGGTGGATTTAAGTAGGTCATGATGTAAATATTTGTCTGTATGCTTGTGCTTCATTCTGTTATGTTTTCGTGATGTGTGTGTGTGTGCGCATGTGTGTGTGCTTGTGTGTGTGTGTGGTCATTGGGTTCTTGTGAGTCCCGCCTACCCTTGTGTACTGTTGTTTGCCTATTGACTGACGCTACGGCGCAATGAATTAAAAAAAAAAAAAAAAAAAAAAAAAAAAAAAAGACGGTCAAAGAATGAATGAATAATGTATCTTATACCATTTATAATGTCAAGTTATAACCCCGCCATCTATCGGATGAACTCAGGATCTAGCTGCGGTTCACAACGGAAGAAGAGTGTTGATGATCCGAACTCTCGTCGAACACATCTTTACGAAAAAACATACACTATTGCCAGCAACGTTACTCACCTCTCGCAGTGGGGTGTCACAGATGGAAAGTTGGGCAACTGAACAGTCACGAGCATAAGTTTCTTTACCCCCATGGCGAGAATGAGGTCGAAGTTGTGGTTGAAGAAGGGCCAGGCAAACGAACACTGGGAGTCAGTATCTTATGAAGGCGTAAATTTTTTTGTATTCAAGTGAACACTTTTAGTGACATGAAGCATCGTCCGAACATTATGAACTGGTCCCTTTTTGTTCGTCTGGCCCATATCCAACAACGACCTCGACCTAACTCTCGCCAGGGGGGTTAAGAGGTAAAAGAAACTAATGCTCGTGACTGTACGTGCATACACCTCTTACTGCTGGGCCAAAATCAAGGAGGTCAGGAGAATAGAGCTTGGTTTATAGCGATAAAACCAACCATGGGATTATCTTGGATATAATCTCATTCTCTTTCCCAGCTCATTTCACCCACTATGTGTGTAATCTAACCTTACCTAACCTAACCGTGCGCGTGCATGTACAGTTGCGACAACTATTGATAGAACATTAAATATATTAATGTCCATAGTTGTTTGTAGGGATCATAAGTATGTATTACAGAAGGATACGTATATTTCCTTCTGTTATACATACTTATAGTCCCTACAGTTGGTTGTGGATATTACTATGGTTAATTTAAAGTTCCATCAAGATTTGTCGCAATTCCTTTTTTGGCAACTGTACGTACTCGGTTAGAGAGTGTTTCTATGCGGGCTGAGATCTGCCTGGCATTGCTTCATGGCACGTGCTTTGAATCGTTTTAAGACTTCAAATATTCACTTCTACCCTTAGTACTCGAAATTGGTAATATATTTTTAATATATTCATAGACAGATTTATAGACAAATTTTGATGTATTGATAGTGAAGTAGTTTTATGTTTGTTGTAAATTTTATAATTTGTATCTTTATTAATTTTCAGTAGTGAGATGATAAACGTTATTGCCTACAATACTGCAACACTCCCATCCGAGTTAACAAAGTTTAAAGTAGTGTAAAGCACAGTTTACACATGACCGAATAAGCTCCCGACGCCGAGTAACGGAAATTTTGGAAAAAAAAACTTATTTGGGTCCTGAATCGGTTAGTTCGGCAGTGATTCGGGTCGTAGAGGTGCCGCCGGTTTTCCTGCGGTAAAGTCGTAGAACATCCCTGGGGATTTTGTAACTGATGGTATGGACCGCCGGTGTACCCCAGGGACACCGAGGACCTTCCTACGGCCTGCCTAGGGGTGCATCGCCGAGCATACCTAGGTAGAACCGCGGCCTCCTGCAGAAACACGGCCGGCAAAAAAGAGTTAAATGACCGATACAAATTAGTCGTCCAAGTCGTCGTTATACTGCAGATTAACCATAGATGCACCCGCGGTAAGTCGCAGCAATTGATAAAAATCTAAAATTCGGCTGCCAGGCCATCTTTGTCCATTTCTATTCCCCACTTCTATTTCCGGGTGTAATATCAAGCTCTACAAATCCATAAGAACATAATTCACCTCTGTGTATCTTTTAAAATCACCATGGTTTATCAGCTCTGCGAAGAGATCATATAATCCCTTTGTGGCTTAGAGGAATATAGTGTACATCATGCGACACATATTTTCCATATGTTTCCAAAATGTTAGAGAAACTCATATTCTATATTTTAAACAAGGAACTTTAAAGAAATTTTAGCATCCTCCCGCTTTTTCCCCAGGTATCATTTGGCAATTTTTGCGAGATAAAAATTATTTTAATGAAATTATATTTTTATCATTCTTTCTGTGACTTTTAATAATTAATAACTTATTTTTAAAAGGAGGTTAACTCAGCGAACTGGATAACCCCCCCGCCTAGAAAAAATCTGTAACACTCATTATTTGTGTCACACTTAAAAATTGTATTACGTAGTTCCTGAGTCACACCGAGTTTCTGATGCACATTCGATTTGTATTATACATTTGCTGAGAGTGATACAGAAACCGAATGTGATTTAGAGTGTGACATAAATAATTTGTGCGATACAGAAATCTATTGTAACACAATAACCGACAGTGACACAGAAAGTGAGTGTGAAGCTAAAATCAATCGTGAAATCCATAATTGTACAATTGAATGAAGTGAGTGTGAAAGTGAAGTTATAAATGTGAAAGTGAAAATGAAAATGTATGTGAATGAATAAAGAGTGAAATTTGTGTGAAATGATGTGCAAATAGGAATGCATGAGGGTGGCTGTAATAATGCATACGTATGTGAAAGAAAGCTGTGGACATTACTGCGTCTCCTAAACGACTTTCCTGGCCCCTGTCAAATCCATGTATAGGCCTAAAGCTATGTGAATTCTACGCACCACTTCTGGGAGACTACTTGGCGTTTGGGCTGAAAATTAGCACATTCAGAGATAGAGGATAGACAAGTTTCCCCATTTCCGAATGTTCTCTTTATTTCTTCTTGAAATGTTAATTACATACAGTTCAATGATGTCCTGCGATGCCCCGCTGGTAGTTGGCTGGACCAAGGATCAACAAATAATTAAAGTAAATAATTGAGCACTTATTAATCTTTATAAACAATGCATCACCACCCATTGCCGAACAAATCTCTGACTTCATTATTGCTTAACATTTCTGAACAAGATATCCCACTGTACTATACTTGTTGAACGGTAGGAATATAATATGTGTTTAACTGTAATAATCGTAGCAGGAACATGATACGAGATAAATTAAATTTATAACCCTTTCCAGTAACAGAAACATTGTTAAAATATTATATTCAAGAACTCAGTTAGGGATAGTGAACTCTACTAAAATAATTATCATGGTTATCTTCCAAATGACTGTTATCTCTTCATCATTGTCACGTACATAAATTTGTAATTTTTTCTCTATATTCTTGGAATTCTTTCTTTTACAATCTCTCTCAGACAGATAGCATTACCTCTCTTGCTAAAACTGTAAAAAAAATGTTATGTGTGCTGTACAGAATCCTTGAATACTTCATTCCCATAAACCCCCTGTGGTAGGGTACTAAATATACCTCCCCAGTATCTCTGCTAGTCAGAAAAAGCGACTAAAGGGGTTTTCACCTCTCCAACTGTCCCTTTTTTAATCTGTTATCTTTTGTGCTTACTGTCCTCTCTCTCAATCACCGTCATTCTCGGGCGCCATAATATCTCGCTGTTACAGCGCCTAATATAAATAAATCCATCATTAAATATATCATTCATTCACATACAGTTGCTTCCTCTGTATACGGGTCTCGTCTGCCCCTGTATGGAAAGTCGCTCACTTGTGTGGGGTGGCTCAATATTCACAACAATCCAGTACAATCGCTGGAATCACCTCTCCCCCTATAACTGATTCACAATTGCCTCTCTCTTGGCCCTATAGTTGCATCACTCTTCTGTCGCCATTGCATATGATACTGCTCTTTTGATCAGTCAATATAATTGCGTCCTCCCATCAGCATATTTAATGCAACACTCTCGAAGAAACACATTCTCACACCTTTACTGTCCAGCACCAATATGCTAGTGTTTACTACTCTCAAGCTTCTAAGTATACAACTTGTCTTCTATGGAACACTTTACGTCCATCCATTAGTGTTCTTATTCAGGCGCCTAGGCATCTCCAACAAAATTAGTATGATTTTGTCTTTCACCCATTAGCCCTGATCTTCATCGAAATTGTAAAATATAAATATTGAAATATATGATAAAGAAAACAAATGAAAAAACAAAGAAATTTTAGCAGTATCACATACCTATTCTCCAGGCAATATTTCAAGGTTTTTATGAGAAATTAATATTTTAAACAAAATCTTAATTTCATTATTTCATTATCACATGAACAATATAATTTGAAACTGTATTGGTTTAGGAACCGAGCCATTGTTCATCAATATGCTGATCAATAGAGCAATTGGCTGCCAGACACCAATCAAGCCTATTATTTTCCCAACCTCACATTCAACAATGATGACCCCAGGTGAAACCCAACTATGGATATTCCTTTGTTATTATCAACGTTTCTTATGACTTGGGGTCTTGCATGATGATACATATCTTTCACTAAAAGTACAGCCGCGAACCAAAGTTTCGCCACCCCCCTGGCTGGCAGGAAAGTGAAGACAGTGTTAAAATTATGCTGAAGGATCGGACAAACTGGTGTATGGGGTTGGTAATGAGACAGTGTGAGGTTCATTTTCCATGACTTCCAACTCGATCCACCAGTTTGTCCTATCGTTCAGCATATCTTTACCACTGTCTTGCCTTCCTGTCAGCCAAGGGGTTAGCGAAACTTTGGTTCGCGACTGTACATACTATTTGGCCACCATTTTACTAACACATCTCCATATTTCCTGCTTGAACAAAAAGCGATATGCTTTGTCCATGCACTTTTTTTGTTGATTTGTTGTAAGAGCTAAATATCTCCTGACTAATGTTAAATGATATTTGTAGCCCTTCCCATCAGGCACAAGTTTCAATTTAATAAAAAAAATTACGCTTAGTTATGTCTACCTACAATATAGGTTATTGACCCATTCACAGAGATTAACAGCAGTATTCAGGTAAAGACTATTATTATCCCAATGTGGTGGCTATAAAGTGTTGTCATAACTCAAACTAGGCTCATCAGCACGTTCCTGCCTTCTTTAATAATCGATGTTTAGAGACAGCCTTAAACCATGTATTTATTTACAGTAACCACTGTCTGGGCTATATAGCATTTCCATCCTGCATTTAATGGGATAAAGACATTGACTCAAGAAATTCGTTCAGATTTCCTTAAGTTCAATAAATAGGTTTTGCGGCTATCATGGTGGAAATCGAGACGAAGGAGAAAGAAGTAGTGAGATTATTAAACAAGCAGGTGGTTTGACACTAAGTTAGTTATATTATTCAAGACAAAATTAATATGAGAAATGTCCAAGAAAATAAGGAAGCCTCATATAATCGTATCATGTGCCATATAATCAAATCCGTATGTGCTTTTTACATTTTGTTTTAGTGTTTATTTTTATTTGAGTGCACTTTGTTGCAACTCGTGTGCTATTTGAACGACATTCTTATTTCATTCTAACAAACAAACATTCAAAACCAATAACTGTCTTGAAGATTGTTCTCATATAATTCGCACTACCATTATAGAAACTCTTTACGGCATTCATAATTTTCCTCTATAGTTAAGACAATAAATTCACATCACCCTCCATATAATCATCTTCTCTTTACCCTCTGTCGTATCAAAAACAATATAAGCGATGTGCTCGCAGCTTACAATAATTTTCACTGACTTTCTCCATCAATTACCCCACTGTAAACACATGCTGATCCATACATCCTCTGCCACCATAAAAAACTCCTTGCTTCCCTGCCCGTCATGTACCAACTCCTCAGATCCTTCCCTAATTAGGCTCGTGTCTGCCTGGGGGAAAACGCAAAAAGGGTTGAAAAACGAGCCTTAGATTATATCAGTAAAACTAATCACAGGATGCTCTTTACTATACCTTATTTGTCTTTCCCAGCTAATTTTACCAATGTTACCCCTAACTTAACCTAACATAACCTATTCTACCCTAACGAGAGGTGAGGATGTGTTTATACTCTGTCAGAGAACAAAATAATGTTTCCCGTACCCATACCAAAACCATTCTACCATACAACGTGTCTGCTGTATTTAACAGACTCATTCCTCAATGAGAAACGAATTAAATCCGATAAATTGGTATCATCATTGCCTTTCACCTTGTCATTTGGTGCACGACCAGTTGGAACCTGCAAGCCTATCATTTTGCCATTTACCGGTACCATATTCCTTCCAAGAATATTGTATTTATTCCTAAAAAATCTTTCTATTTGTTCTATTGTTTATTTTATCCACATGTAACCTTTTTTCCTTTCATCCAAGCTTTTATCCTGTTTCGCTGTTACCCTATTTCCTTCTTTCATTCCTGGATCTCCATAGCACATTACATTACAGGTTTCGTTAATAAGTCAAATTATCCCCCATTTTCATTCCCAGTTGTATGCCGGCTCTTCGGTTAATCTCCTTTACCAACCTTCCGAAGTACTGTACTTTCAACAATTATTTCCTTCACTCCTAGATGCTCCTATTTGCCCGAAGCAGCTATATCTGTCTGTTACCCTCAACAGTCTTCTTAAGTTTTAACCTTAACATCACACATCGATATAGGCTACCCCTTGTGGTACTTGGGAACTTATTAGACTTTTGCCTCTCCACACACTTATTTAGTAGTCTTAATTAAACTTTCCAACAACCTTCCATGTCACTTTCTTTCATCATTCTCAACTTATTTAAGCTCATTTTCCACCTTACTCACATATTCTTATGCAATTGCATAGTTTCTTCTTAGTCTATCTACCGTTACTCTTTCCGCCTTCACTCATGCTGTGCTTACTTTGCACAGGACATTCATATGGTCAGGAAGAAACCACAACTCAGTCCTCGCACTGGCTACTTGTGACATACCACACTTCTGCATTTTCCGCTCTCGAAAAAAAAACACAATATATAAGATTTTATCTTGCTTCATCACACTTTCAAACGGCCACTTATACTTGTGCACATATTTATCCTAAAAATAGAGTTAACCTACAGTTTCTGTTCATGAAACAGAGTATTCACTATACAGTATTAATAATGATAATAATGTGTACACATTGTGACAGGTTTAGGTGAGTGGTGAGGGAAACACGGGTGGAAAATAGAATACTTTATTCCTGATTGCTTCTTCGGAGCAGTAGGCGAAAGTAGTCAGGAATAACGTATTCTTTTCTCCACCCGTGTTTAGTAATTATAATTAGTGAGAACAGCCTTGTTTCGATGTCTTACAGACTCACGGTGACAATGGTACTAACCTTTGTCTCTGCCGCCAAGAAGCTTAACCTTGCTTATGTTAGGATTATAGTCACTCAGCGGTCTATCCCTTTGTTTTATAGGGCAGTAAGCGCCTCCCTCTATGACGTAATTTTCGCTGGGTGTTTCGAGTGGTTGGTTGTGTGGTCAATAATACATTTGTTTACAATGAGATAGGCAACACTGAATAAGAAAAGGAAACATATCAATGGCAGAATACCTTCGTCGAGGTATATAAATGTTAAATGAGGGTTCACATGCGTTGTAGAAATTCAAATTTAAATATAATCTATTCATATTTGTCTATCAATTTTAATTTGAGTTATCAAATTATAAAATCCATATAATTTAAAACTTAAGTATCGAGTTCAGCGAACTTTGCCAACATTTCGTGTAGATTATCAGTAGTGTCTAATAAAAATACCAGTAGAGTTTTCCAGACTTACATATTGTTGAAGACTCCCTGAGAATGAACAGTTTTGGGCTATCGATTGGGTTTCCTGAATAAGAAACATTCCCACCAATCATTAACCTTGTTCTTGTATGTGATAAATACAGTAGGCCTACAGCTACCAGCATTGCTAGCATTTGCGTTATGAAAATACAAAACCCATAATGTGTGGCTAGCTACGGAAGATGTCTAATTAATAAATGAGCTTATCATTAACACCTACATGGTTTGCTTATTTTAAACCAAATATTTATTATGAAACTAATTATTCGGAAGAAGAATATCGCAGCATAGCACCACATCACCATTGCTCTTTTGTTCTTTAGGAAATGAATTTCAATTAATATCAATATTATTATTTGAGAAAACCACTAATTTTCCTTGAAAAAAAAAAAAAAACGAAATCTTTATGGATATATGGAAATATATATAATTAGAGCACTGTTCAAGAAATGAGACTCTTGAATGTACAATTTTATCAATGCATTATCATATAAATAATATGCCCTCTTATGTTATGCCAGTAGCACTTGGCATTTTTTTTAAGTTTTAGGTGTTGTGTTAATCTTTTGAAATGAGACAGATTTAATGGAACGATATGCGTTGATTCAGGTTTTATTGTATTATGCTTCGCTATGATTTTCATTTTCTATAATTTTATTATATCTAACAAATCAAATCGTATCAATAATAAAATTTGTTTATTCGAATATGAAAATTATATCAAAGTGTCTGCATGGTTTTCAATAAACTGACGGTAAATTATACGTTCTATCTATCTATCTATAGCTCGGACGCCTCGTTCCCTCCGCAAACTCCCCCCAAGGGGGTGGCCACGGTAGAAGTGCTTCCAGTTCTCCCTATTCCAACACTCCCTCCTTACTTGGTCAAGCCCTCCTCTACCCCTCATGTTTCTCTCCTTTACATACTCTTCCACTCTGTTCTGCCATCTAACCGGAGGCCTGCCTCTCACACCAGGTCCCACAACTTCACTTCCATACACCTTCTTTACAAACTCCTCACCTTGCATTCTCTCTTCATGTCCAAACCATCTCAATGTATCACGCTTCACTCTCTCAACCACTCCACATTCAATACCAATTGCCTTCTCACTCATACCACATCTCTCATATACACTCTCATTACTTTCTCATCCCACCTAGTAAGTCCACATGCTCCTCTCAAGTAACTCATTTCCACAGCACCTATTCTAGACTGATGAGCCCTACTCCATATCCATGTCTCCGACGCATATGTCAGTGTTGGCAGGATTATATTGTTTCGTAGTCCCCTTTCCACTTCCATACTCATACTTCTACCCTTCATAATCCTCCCCAGTGATCCTATGACCTGTCTACCCCTCATTGATCTCTCCCTAATTTCTCCTTCCATACTCCCATATTTACACATAACTGTACCCAAGTACTTAAACTCCTTCACTTCCTCCATCCTCTCACCCCTCAGAGTTATCTCACACTTCGTCCCAGTTGGTACTCCCACTCTGTAAGGTGTAGCAAAGTCAATCACTTCAGTTTCTGCTCTCTCAAACACCATCACTTTACTTTTACCAACATTCACCTTCAGTTTCCTTCGTTTACACACAGACTGAAATTCGTCCACCACTCTCTGTAACTCCCTTTCACTCTCAGCCATCAACACAGTGTAATCCGCAAATAAACTTGCCGCCAAGGACCAATTTGCTTCATTCAGCCTCAACTTCACCCCCAGACCATTCACTTTGGCTTTCATCTCTCTCATACAACCATCCATATATATATTGAACAGCCATGGTGACATAACACACCCCTCTCTCAGCCCTACACCAATATTAAAACTCTCACTTAGATCACCCTCTACCCGTACACATGCTTTTGCACCTGCATAGAAGGTCTCAATGCCCTTCAGCAAAGATCCCCCAACACCATAAATTCTCAACACCTCTGACATAGCTTTCCTATCAACCCTATCGTATGCCTTCTCCAAGTCCATGAAGGCAGCATACAACTTCCTACCCTTCCCAATATATTTCTCCACTATTGATTTTAATGCAAATATCTGGTTCACACATCCTCTACCCTTTCTGAACCCTCCCTGCACCTCACTAACTTTATTCCCTTTTACATCAACCAGTCTCCCAGTAAGAACCTTCCCATACACTTTCCCCGGTACACTAAGAAGGCTTATTCCCCTATAGCTACCACACTCATCCTTACCCCAAAGGTACAATTATGGCTCTCCTCCAATCCTCTGGCACCTCTCCCTGCCTCCAAGCCAATGTGCATATAAGCAACATCCACTCCACCACTACCTCCCCCTCCCCCACATTTTAACATTTCAGCAGTTATCCCATCCACCCCCGGTGCCTTTCCCATCTTCAACTTTCCTATTGCTTTCCTAACCTCTTCCCTTCCTAAATCTCCCTTTACACCCTGTCGTCTACCACCTGCCTCCATCCCCATGCATGTCACCACCGCCTCCCCTCCCGTCTCCCCATTCATCAGACCATCAAAATGCCTCTTCCACACTTCTTTCACTTCCTCACTTCCACTCACAGTAACTCCATCTTCTCTCTTCATTCTCACGCTACCAGACTTTCCTTCTCCTCTTTCTCTTTTAATCTCCTTCCAGAATAATTTCTTGTTTTCTTTAAACTTTTCACTCAGTTTCATGCCAAACTCCTCATCCACTCTCCTTTTACTCTCACTCACCATCCTCTTCACTTGTCTCTTACATACATTGTATTCTCTCTTCCACCTCTCTTTCACTTCCTCTGACACATTCCCCTGTAATGTTCTATATGCCTTCCTTTTCTTCTCTACAGCATCTTTCTCTTCATCTGACCACCAAGCATTCCCATTCTTGCCCCTCTTCTGTGTCTTATATCCGACTACCTTTGCTGCTGTTCTCATTACTATTGCCTTAAACACTTCATACACCTCATTCACTCCCACTCCCTCCCCCATACTCAGCCTTGCATCCTCCAGCACCTCACCCACCCTCCTCTTATATACCTCTCTGTACTCACTGTCATTCAATCTTCCACTTGCCACCTCCCTCTTGTTCCCCCCTCCATCCTTCCTACCATACTCCCATTTTGCCCTGACTCTAATCCTTGCCAACACCGCATAGTGGTCAGAGCACTGAAACATTCCTCTCACCACTCTAGCATCCATCACATCTTTCCTTAACCTTTCATCCACAGCTATGTAATCTATCAAACTCATTTGCTCTCCCCTCTCATCCCTCCTCTTCCACGTGTACCTATGGATCAGTCTGTGCTCGAAGTAGGTGTTGGCGAGGAACAACCCTGCTTCGGCACACACATCCACCAGGCACTCACCATTCTCATTTATCCCATTCACACCCCACTTGCCAACTACATTTCCTCTTCTCTCATTCCCTACCTTCCCATTCATGTCTTCTATCAACACTATCCTCCTCCCACTCTCAAACTTTCTTAGACATTCATTCATTTCATCCCAGAACTCTTTCATTTTTGCCTTTCCCACTTTGGTCTGCGCGTTCACCGGAGCATACGCGCAGACCCATGCATATTTCACAATACCAATCTTGCCAGTCAACCATACTATTCTTGTTCCCTTCCTTCCATGCCCATCTATTCCTTTCCACACCCACCCAGACACCAACAATGCACAGCCTTCCTTTCCTCTCCCTTTACTTTTCTCATCCATACCAGTCCATACCGCACCTCCTTCTATTCCTTCCCACAACACACTCTTCCCTCCATCCCCACTCTCTTCCACCCCCCATCCTTTCACATGCGTCTCTGTTATCCCACACACATCTATTCTACTTCTTCTGCAACACTCTACTATCTCTCTCCTTTTCACCTCATTCACCTCATTCACATTGATCCCAACCACCCTCAAGTATTCATCCCCTTTCCTGCCCCCACTGGGCAGACTGGAGACCCCTCCCCGCCACTAGCCGCAGCCGTCCGTCCCCCCATTGGGGGACCGCTGGTGGCTGGCAAGGCCAACGCAGCGCTCATTCCCGGAGGGACACGGGCCATCAACATTGTCAAGTTCTTAAATAACACCACAATAATAAGAAAAAGAGGATTACAAAATAACACTTAAAAAAAATATACGTCATTAAAATATATACATATAAAATATATACATTACAGAAATTTAAAACCTATATGTGGGGAAACCTAATGTGCCCCCACACCGCCTCCCCCTTTTGCTTCACCTCCCGCCTTTTAAAATAAAATCAACTAAAAATAGTTAGGTGTCCCCCGAGGTTACCACGTGGAGGCGGGGTGAGACTTACCTACCCTTCTTGAGGAAGGGTAGGTCACCTGAAACTATTGTAACACGCGACTCAAATTTCGCGAGTGTTCCCTCAATCCTCCTCCTAATGTGCATGCGTGACGACAGTCGAAGAGGAAGATGGTTGGAGAGAGAGATAGTTTATTTAATTATATTCTTTGTTTCGTTTGTGAACAATTTGAGTTTGTGTGTCAAGGTAGCACCCAGCGATTTGTAGTTTTGATGAAATACCTATAGTATTATGAAGAAACGAAAGAAGCTTGTGATGCGCAATGTTATTTAGTTTCATGGCGTGAATAAGTTATCTCGTCGAGTATCGTAATCGCGCATGCGCAGTATTTTGTATTTTGTATTAGTGAGAGCAAGTTGCTATAAAAATCTCAAAATTTGTGTTTAACAGAAATAATATTAAAATAATTCGTGATATGACAATCTTTTTGTAGATAGCTTCCTTTTTCGTGAGAAGGACGCTGATTCTTAGATGGTATTTCGAACGAGAGAGATATACGATTCTTGGATCTAGTACGCCTTATAAGGTACAGTCATGGTCAATAGTCCTGCAACACCTTCCAATGAGATGGCTTCGAAAAATGATCCGAAACCTTAGCTGTTGGTTTCTGCAAATTTGGTCCAAAAGATTCACTCAAATGGCTCGCTCTTATTCACCAGGTTGCAGGACTTTTGACCATGACTGTACATACTGTGTTTCAGTGACTAGGATAGTAGCAAGTCATTATCCATTTCTCTCTGAGAGGAGTCCAATGACCTATTTATTTATTATTCTTGACTTAAGCAACATGCATACATACACTAGGCCTTCTCCACTCTGGAGGTAGCCCCGTCACGTCGCACACCCTCCGAAACACAAATCTCCAAACATAAAACTCCCCCCGCTCCACATCTCACCCCCCAATGCCTATTGGAGGAGGGAGCAACCCACACAGCACAACCGAATCTCCTTGTGGGAATACAAAGGGTACAGCTATGTTTGCATCCATAGCAAGGCCCGACAGCAATAGTTGCCTTACCCCTACCACCTGACAACAATGCAAACTCCTCCTCCCGCATCCAGCCAGGCCATAGGCCACACTCAATGCATGCCCCACCCCCAAGGACCATTATGCCGCATCCCCTCTTCAAGCATTTACCACCCTCCTCTGCCTTGATCTGGAGGCGCAACATGCAGGGTCATATACTGCCCAACATACAGTAATATTAAGTTTTAAGGATTTCAATATATGGTAATTCTTATCATTTATGTAATATATGCACATTAATATTAACCAGGCTTTATTACCCCAAATGGGAGAAGCAGAATGATAAAAAGGAAATAACAACCAAAACTCACATTTTATTAAAATATCCTGATTAAGTAAAATATATAAAAGAATAAACAAAAACTATGAAAGACACATAAAATTATCTAAAAGAGCCATAAAAATCACAAGATTCACAACTTGTGAAAGAGCCAAGCCTCCTCCACAAAAGAGAGGGTGCTCCCTCCCACACTACAAGCTTCCTCCCCGAGCACCTGGGAGAGACTGTAAGAATCGTCTCCCACCCGGTACTCTGGGAAGTACCTACAACGAAAGTCCTTAACCCCCAGAGTCCGGGCAGCGGGATTTCCCGCTCGGTCGACAGAGGCCGGGCAGCGGGAAATCCCGCTCTGTCGACAGAGTCCGGGCAGCGGGAAATCCCGCTTTTGGTAATTTATGGGGAAAAACGCCAAATTTGTCGGGATTTTTTTTGATCTGGCTATACTTCACCACCAGACCTATTCATCCCCACATTCAATCAGTGTGTGCTTGACCGTGATAATGGCTGGGCGTAGTGAAGAAAATACGGGCTCGTTCGATTCGGTGCATCCTACCGCGCTGCCAGGCGCACCCGCTCCTGTAACCTCCACTCCGCGGGTGCAACCAGCTAGATTGTGTCATGCACCTGCAAGGTTGTCAGATTCTGCAATAGGGCGGGAATTGGAGAATCTGGCAGACCTTTCATATGGGAGTGACGACCTGGACAGCTACTCTGATACTGAATGGCAAGCTGACGAATCAACTGAGGAAGATGCCTGTGTAGCGGTGACTTCCATCACAGCTCTTCCCTCAACTTCAGCCTTGCATGATGTGTCAGAGGTTACAGCCCCTGTTGCAATTCCGTCCACCAGTGGGGTGGGAGGTAGTTTGGGAGACACTCTCTTGTCTCCCATTCCTACAACATCTGGCGTGGGAGGCAGGAAGAGGTCTACTCCTGCTTCAACCTCCAAACCTCGCTGCGTCTCCACTCCCATGGGCAAGAGGCCGAGGAGGAGGTTAGATTTTTCGTCTTCCTCTTCCTCGTCGGACGAGGATGCGTCGCAACCAGTGGTGGTAAGAGGGAGGAGAGTAAGAGTAAGAGGGAAGGGTAAAGGAAGGGGGAAGAGGACAAAGGCAGCTTATCTCTCCCCTACTGTTGACCCTGATAGCCCGCCCCCCCCGTAACCTGACGCCACCTCCCCCACCACCACACTCTCCCTCTCCTCTCGTGCCTGACGACTCACTCTCGCCTGCCCCTGGTACCGCTGCACCACCACCACCACCACCACCACAACAACAACGCCAACAACGACAGCAACGCGGCGCACCTCGTCATAGACCCGCTGATCCCTATGTGTGGACAGATTGCGATGAATTTGCGCCTGATATACCTGCCTTTGACGACAGTCATTCAGGTATACAGGCCGCATTTCCCTGTCGTCAGAGGTCATCAATATTAGATTATTTCACTGCCTTTTTTGATATAATATTGATGACTTACATGATGCAATAGACCAGGCAGGGAACATAGTAAGATGTTGCAATGGGCTGACGTCGATATTGCTGAGTTGTATGTGTGGTTAGCTTTGACCATGATGATGCCTCATGTCAAGAAACATCGCCTCAAGGACTTCTGGAGCACACACGCCCTGATATCCACACCTGCGTTCGGGAAATACATGTCCGGGGACAGATATAGGGACATTTTGTCCTACCTGCACTTCGCCCCCAACATGGGTCCACACCCGAACGACAGGCTGTGGAAAATTAGGCCAGTAATGTCTATCCTCCAGGAGAAAATACGAGCATTTTTTCGACCATTCCAGAAAGTGGTTATCGACGAGTCTCTGGTGCTGTTCAGGGGAAGACTGTCCTTCATCCAGTACATCCCGTCAAAGAGGCATAGATTTGGCATCAAATTCTATGTCATCTGCGACTGTAAGACTGGCTATGTGTTGGATTTTATACTCTATTCAGGTACGGATGTGGATGTCCCGGCCGACGACCCTCTTGGCTTCAGCGGGAGTGTTGTCAAGGCACTCATGGGGGATTACCTTGACAACAACCACATCCTGTACACTGATAACTATTACACCTCTCCAGCACTTAGCCAGTTTCTCCTGCAGCACCAAACAGGATCCTGCGGAACTATTCGTGTCAACAGGAAGGGGTGGCCAGCATTCCCTCTCACCCGGAGGGGCGACTGCATCAAGAAGAAATGTGGGAACATGCTGGCCATCAAATGGCACGATAAACGCCCCGTCAATATGCTCACCACCGTGAACAGGGGCGTGATGCAGGATTCTGGGAAGACTGAGCGCGGCACAGGTGATACCATCTACAAGCCTGATGCTGTGCTCGATTATAACATCAATATGAGACTCGTCGATAAGTCAGACATGATGGTGAGTTCCATCGATTGTCTGAGAAAAACTTGTAAGTGGTACAAGAAGGCTTTCTTCCACCTTCTTGATGTCACAGTGCTGAACTGTTATATACTCTACCTCCAGCATCACCCTGACTCCAAGTTGGCACTCCGGGAATTCGAGCTAGAGTTGATATCTCAGCTCCTGGAGAGGTTCAGCACTGTGCAACCACAGCAAGGCAGACAGGCAGCGGCACAACGGCCTGACAGGTTGCAGCAGAGTGGCTATATGGCTCGCCACTACCTTACTAATCTGCCATCGTTGCCGTCAGGACGTCCAGGCTCTCGTCGCTGCTATGTTTGCAGGCACACAACACGTCACCCCCAGAAGTCCAAGGAAACTCGCTTCTGGTGCAAGGAATGTTGTGTGCCGTTATGCCCTGGAAACTGCTTCTCAGACTACCATATATTGGAATATATATAGAAGCAGGAAGTGATGGGAGTATGCGAATAAAGTGACAGTGACACTTGGTGACAGTGACACTATTTAGGCTATAAGAAAAGTGAGAGTGACACATTTGTACATATATTTTAGGCTGTAGTGACGTGATAGTGACACATTTGTACATATTAGGCTATAAGAAAAGTGAGAGTGACACATTTACGCATAGAAAAAATGATAATAAAAAATTTAAAACAACAAAATACAAAAATATATAGAAAATAAGGATAACAGTGATAGTGACACATTTATATTTACGTTGAACATGAACAAATGGTGCGAATGACACTGAAAATGTTTCGCGTAAATACTGTACATAACTCCCACGCTTCTCTCCAGGGCATAAAACCACTCTGGAATGGTCAGCTAACCACACAAATAATACAGGGGCTGTAATGGTAGGATGCACACGAACCGTACGACGTGTCGCCCGGGGGAGGCAAGTGTTGCGTCATTCTGCCGGCGGCCATCTTTCCTCCACCCGCGCCAGTCCTTGTCAGAGCCACGCTCACAAAGCGAACGCAGCCTCGCTCTCACGGGAAAAGTGACCTCCATTCCTCACTTGATTTCTCGGCAATGGAGTGTCCTAGAGAGCTGGGGTTGGTTTTAATGGAAAGAGGAGGAGTTGATGGTGAGTACACAATCAAATTTAAGTTGTTCAGTATTGTAGTTTAGACGTAGGGAGTAAGAGAAGTAGAGTGATTTTCCGGGAAATACCCGGACAGGCAGGATAAAAGTTAGTATTGGGCCCGTACTCACAGCGCGTAATTCCATTCTTGCCCCATCCCGGAGGGGTTAATATTGGGGCACTCCTCAAGAAGATGCCGCACTGTCAAAGGGACTAGATAATCATCACAGTATAAAAAGGAAATACAGGCAACAGGAGGCTCATAGTGACCTTTTACGAGGTTACCTGTTTAACCCTGCAGCACTGAAAATGGGTATAGATTATCGACGCTAGTGACGTCACACACATTGCTCACCCTTCCACCCAAGGCAGGGAGCTGGGACTCTGTGTAGCTTCAGTTTAGCAAACTCGCTCATAGAGGTAGGCCCCGTCGCTCCACTCCTTTGCCTAGATTTCCCGCCAGACCCATGTTTGGGTACCATTTACCCTAGTTCAGTGATAACGATAGTAAAAAAACACTGTGTAATAATGATAGTAAAAAATGTCTATTTCATTAGGACTCCCTGGGAGGAGAACCTTTGCAATGTATGTTTTCCCTTGTTTATATTAATTTATGTGTTGTTGGTAATATAATTATACTGTTAAAATTACTTTATCTTTCTCCATGCCCTTAAGTTATACTGATGTTGCAGTCAGAACTATAAAGCGTTCACTCTTCAATCTTAAATCTAGTGTTGGGCCCAATCTCCGGGCATGGCCAATAGAGATTGGAATAACAAGTACGTTGGGCGTAACATTAATGGCGACCTCGCTAGGATCTTCGGATTGTTAAGTAACCCCTATTCTATTACTGTGTAACTATTGGAATTCATGATACTTGTATATTTTTTGTTTATGGTGCAGTTCTGTGGTACAGTGTTATTATCTTGGTTGGCAGAAAAACACTCTCAAAGTGTCTTTCCTTGCTTGTGTGTGCGGCTACACAAAAGGGCACTTTCTTTTCGAACGCCAGACGAATTGTTATGGTATTCATCTCTAGGACAATTTAAAGTGTTAAATCTATTCGTTTAGTCATTGATTCTATTTCAGAATTGGGGAATTCGGGTGTTTTATCATTCATATATCATTTTTCTTGTGAGAAATCTGGAGTACCTCACGTAAGACACTCATCGTTTGGAAGTTGTCCTAACCAAACCTTGTCTTGTACACTGCTTCTCAGTGTATCCCCCTACTAAACGAATTGATAAACACCTCGCTAAGAGAGCATTTGGTAGTCGTTAGCATAGACTTAGGGCTGTGTCTGTGATTAGGCCGCTGCGTTCACACCAAATTCACTCTCTTCTACATTTCATATTTAGTACATATTTAGTACATAAGAAGTTAGTTTATTATGGAAGGTGAGGGTATTGTTATAGACGAGTTTATCTCTAAACCTTCTCATGAGTACATAGAATTGTTAAGAAAAGAGGATTGGGTTAAGGTAATAACCCACTATTAGATCCCTTTACCTTGCCATTCATCTAAGATTACCAAACATAATATTAAGGATATTGCTGTGCAATACTTAGTCAATGCTGGACTTATGAATCTCCCTCCCTTACCTAGTGATGAGGAACCCGACACTTATAACCTTTCTCTAGGTTCTCCTATTCAGGCAACTGCTAACTCTAATAAAATGCCTCGATCACTTGGAGGTTCTTTGACAAATTCAGCAGAAATTGAAAAATATAGAATAGAAATGCAGTATAGGTTATAGCAGCAGAAAATGGCTCTAGAGCAGCAGAAAATGGCTCTAGAAGAGCGGAAAATGATGCTGAACATTGAACTCGAAAGGGATAAGTTAGCCGTCTCAAAAGATAAGGTAAAAGAGGAAATCAGGATTAGAGAGAAGGAAATTTCTTTTAATATTTCTAATGCATGCTCTATGATACCCACTTTTGATGAGGGTGATATAGAGGGGTCTTTTAATCTTTTTGAACGCCTTGCTACTAAGAGCGAGTGGCCAAAGGAACAATGGATGATCCTAATTGCACCTAAGCTCACTGGTAAATCATTTCGTGTCTACATAAATTTAGACCGGCCCGAAGACTATGGCTTTGTTAAGAGACAACTTCTTCATGCTCATTCTGTAACTCCGGAGACGTACCGAAATAAATTTCGAAAACTTGCCAAAGCAAAGCAACAATCATTCATAGAATTTGCTAATGAAAAACTTAAACTCTATAAGAAGTGGCTAAATGCTCTTGAAGTGACTACCTATTCGGATTTAGTAAATCAAATGGTCCTAGAAGAGTTTAAAAACAAAGTGCCCTTTTCCATTGTTAAGTACATAGATGAGAGGGATGAGAGAGAATTGTTTAGGGTGGCAGAGCTGGCTGATGCACAAGCTTTGAGACTAGATACCTGGGGAAGACTGGAAGGAGAGCACTCTTTTAATGTAAAAGCTTCCTCTGGTCATGTCCCTTATAATAATGCATTTTCAGATAAGCCGAAGAACAATGATTGGTCTGGTAACAGAGTAACTTGTGCTTATTGTAAGAAACCTGTAAACACCCAAAATGTGTAAACAGTAGGAAAAATCCCAGTTCTGTCATGTCAGGCTCGTCAACCGCTCCATCTAATCCAGTAGCTACTAATAATGGTAATGGTTCTCAACCAGAACGATTGTTTGAAGATTACATTTTTCTGGGCCATGTCTCTCTTACAAAGAATGGTCAGTCATACCCAGTTAAGATCTTGAGGGACACAGGGGCCGTTCAATCCATATTGTTGAGTAATGCGGTTCCTTGCATAGAAAATAACTTCACTAGAGACAAAGTGCTAATCTCGGATCTTACTTCCAACACCCAGTATCCTTTGGCCCAAGTTTATCTAAATTGCCCTCTTGCCAGCTCTTGTGTCCAGGTGGCTGTCAGAGATGAGCCCATGCCAGTAAAAGGAATTCAGTTACTACTTGGTAATGATATAGCAGGAAAACTAGTGCCTAATGTCCTAATTCCTGAACAGCCACAACCTGTATGGCATCCTGACCCTTCAGACCTGTTTCCCTCCTGTGCAGTAACCCGTTCACAGACTCGTCAAGCTCCTACGGTCCCGATTCAGTCGCCTTTGCCTTCCACTCCCCTAATCCTGACTTGCTCTCTAGAGAAGAGCTGATAAAGGCCCAGGAGACTGATCCTTCTTTGACCTCTGAGAGACATGTTGCGGTAGGGAAAACAGAGTTAGACACTTTACCTGCCTTTTATCATGACAATGGAGTACTTATGCGTGCCTATCGGAAACCCCATTTGTCCTCCGCCGATTCTTGGTCTGAAACACACCAAATAGTGTTACCCTCGTCAGTTCGATCTGAGGTGTTGAATCTGGCTCATGATAGTTCTGGTGGTGGACATCTGGGATTTCGTAAAACATATCATAGGTTATTAAACCATTTCTTCTGGCCTGGTATCAGGGAGAATGTCAAAAGTTTCGTAAAAACCTGTCACGTGTGCCAACTTGCTGGTAAAGTTAACAAACCCATTCCTCCTGCTCCTTTATATTCCATTCCGGTAGTGGATGAACCCTTTGAACGAATAATAATAGACTGTGTGGGACCTCTTCCCAAGACCAAAAAGGGGCACCAGTATATGTTAACGGTGATGGATGCCACAACCAGGTATCCGGAGGCATACCCTCTAAGAAATATCATGGTCAAGTCCATACTGAAACCCCTCCTGCATATGTTTACATCCAAAGGTATACCCCCAAAAATACAGACGGATCTTGGTTCTAATTTCACCAGCAAAGTTTTTAAAAATGTTTTAGCTACTCTAGGAGTCGAACACATATTCTCTTCGGCTTATCATCCCCAGTCACAAAGCTGTCTGGAACGCTTTCACCAAACACTGAAACAAATGCTAAAGAAGTACTGTATTGAGAATGGAGCTGCGTGGGATGATTCCTTGGATTGGCTTTTGTTTGCTTATAGAGAATCAATACAGGAATCCATGGGATTCTCTCCCTTTGAATTGTTATATGGGCGTAACATCAGAGGTCCCTTAACCCCCAGAGTCCGGGCAGCGGGATTTCCCGCTCGGTCGACAGAGGCCGGGCAGCGGGAAATCCCGCTCTGTCGACAGAGTCCGGGCAGCGGGAAATCCCGCTTTTGGTAATTTATGGGGAAAAACGCCAAATTTATCGGGATTTTTTTTTATCTGGCTATACTTCACCACCAGACCTTTTCATCCCCACATTCAATCAGTGTGTGCTTGACCGTGACAATGGCTGGGCGTAGTGAAGAAAATACGGGCTCGTTCGATTCGGTGCATCCTACCGCGCTGCCGGGCGCACCCTCTCTTGTAACCTCCACTCCGCGGGTGCAACCAGCTAGATTGCGTCACAGCCACGCTCACAAAGCGAACGCAGCCTCGCTGTCACGGGAAAAGTGACCTCCATTCCTCACTTGATTTCTCGGCAATGGAGTGTCCTAGAGAGCTGGGGTTGGTTTTAATGGAAAGAGGAGGAGTTGATGGTGAGTACACAATCAAATTTAAGTTGTTCAGTATTGTAGTTTAGACGTAGGGAGTAAGAGGAGTAGAGTGATTTTCCGGGAAATACCCGGACAGGCAGGGTAAAAGTTAGTATTGCGCCCAGAACCACAGAGCGTATTTCTATTCTTGGCCCGTCCCGGAGGGGTTAAGAATCTTGAAAGACAATTGGGTTTTGTCCCACTCCACTCTAGTCACGGTCCAGGAGTATATATCAAACCTTATGGAGAAACTTGACAAGGTCAGGAAGTTTGCACAAATTAATTTGCAAAGGAGTCAGGATACGTCAAAGAAACACTATGACAAGAAAGCCAAACCTAGGCAATTTTTGCCTGGTCAAAAGGTGTTGCTTTTCCTTCCAATTCCTGGTAACCCCTTGTCAAGGAAATATTCCGGACCATATGCTGTGCGAAAGCGGCTCAATCCAGTAAATTACATAATAGCTACACCAGACAGGCGTAAGAAAAGCCAAATTGTTCATGTTAATCTAATCAAACCCTATCATTCCAGACAACCAGAGGAGGCTTATGGAGATCCTGTTAATGTTAAGGAGTTGGGTAACACAACAGATGACCATTGTGGTGCAGTTACCCTGTGTGTTGCGGAGACGAATCCTGTGGTGACTACTGAGGGGGACACTTATGGAGTAGATGATGGAGAAATGGCCAGTT
>JAWQEG010000237.1:1080000-1085000 GCA_033782935.1 Petrolisthes cinctipes | reverse complement strand
TTCCAATCGAAGGTGCTTGAAAGTGTTATTCTACAACAACTAAATATTCACTTGGACATGGTTGAAGCTATTCCGGATGGTCAGTCTGCTTATCGTTGTTTATACTCTACTGAAACCGCTCTGTGTACTATGGTGAGTGATTTGCGTGGACTTTTGGATGAGGGAAAGTGCGGACTATTATTATTGCTCGACCTAAGTGCTGCGTTCGACACTGTAGTACATAGTATCCTATTGCATGCCTGTGAAAATATTGGCATAGAGGGTGCTGCTCTAGCATATTTACGGAGCTATCTTGAAGGTAGAGAGTATTGTGTTCAAATAGGTGATGAGTTTTCTGAAACAAGACCATTAATGAGGGGTGTTCCTCAAGGTAGTGTGCTGGGTCCAGTCTTGTTCAGTGTCTACACGGCAGATTTGTCTGCGGTGCTGGAAAGCCATGGAGTAAAATTCAAACTATTTGCTGACGACACACAGTTTTGTCTGTCGTTTGCGAATGTACGAGAGGTGGAGGATCGATTGAGTGCGGTGATGTTGGATGTTAGACAGTGGATGAACTCGAGACAATTAAAACTAAATGAGGATAAAACAGAGTGTTTATTTGTTGGCCGTGAGCTGGACCGTGTTAGAGTGAACGTTCAATCATTGAGTGTGAACAACACAGACATTAGAGTGGGTGATCAGGTGAAGAATCTTGGTGTATTATTGGATACTGAATTGCAAATGAAAGATCAGATAAGTCATGTTGTGAAAGTGGCTGGTTATCATCTGAGGAACATATCTTTTATAAAGAAATACTTGGATGAAAACTCCATAAAGAAATTGATAAGCAATCACGTAATTAGTAAACTGGACTATAGCAATTCTGTATATTATGGCCTACCAAACTACTTATTAAAGAAACTACAGTTGATTATGAACAGAGCTGCGAGACTCATAAAAGGCCGCTCACGAAGAGATAGGGTAACCCCTATACTAATTGAATTGCATTGGCTACCAGTGAAAGCTAGAATAGTGTACAAGCAGTGTGTTATGGTGCGTCAAGCGATTAGACATGGTAAGCCAAAGTACGTGAGAGACATGCTTACGGATTTCCGCACAGACTCCGATATTATCTTACGACATAACGATGATGTGTATAGACTAATGGAGCCCAGGTTCTATAAAGAAGCTGGACGCCGAGCATTTGTAAATTGTGCTCCTCGTTTGTACAATGCTCTACCAGCAAATGTCAAAATGGCAGAAACAGTGGACGTCTTTAAGAAGAGACTGAAGACATACCTCTTCACTGAGGCTTATGATTTGGAAAATGAGGTGATTAGAGAAGAGTATAGATGCTGATTCGACATGGGCGGCTTCGAGAGCCCCTTGGATGGGGCTGTAAGCTGCCGGGAATCTGCACATAAGTAACATAAGTAAGTGTGTGTGTGTGTGTGTGTGTGTGTGTGTGTTGGTGTGTGTGTGTGGGTGTGTGTGTGTGGGTGTGTGTGTGTGGGTGTGTGTTGGTGTGTGTGGGTGTGTGTTGGTGTGTGTGTGTTGGTGTGTGTGTGTTGGTGTGTGTGTGTTGGGGTGTTGGTGTTGGTGTTGGTGTGTTGGTGTGTGTTGGTGTGTGTTGGTGTGTTGGGGTGTGTTGGTGTGTTGGGGTGTGTTGGGGTGTTGGGGTGTGTTGGGGTGTTGGGGTGTTGGTGTTGGTGTTGTTACGTCCCCAGTCCCGGGCCGACTGAAGCACGCAATCAGATTAATCACAAACAAAAGGAAGAGCAAACTTAAACGCTTGTAAAGCTTCAAAGCTTTATTTTGTCCTTTTCTCTAAAGCCTGTATCTCTATCTCACCCCCACACACCTTGATCTTACCCACCTGATCTTACCACCCACACACACCTTTTACAATGTCCTCCTAAACTCTATATAACATTTTATAGGCATCCTAGAATTACTCTTGGAATATAACAAAATAAAGTAGTGACATCTTCTACCTAGTAGTGAAGATGTCAACACACACTTCTGTACCAAAATACAATGACCATGTGACATAGTCCGGGTAGTGAAGATATGTCACATTGTAATCATCTTCTACTCAATAGTGAAGATGTTAACATACATTTCTCTACTAAAACATAAAGGGCAATGTGACATAATCCTTCCCTGCATGGGTAGTGAAGATGTCACACCATAACACATGGATAGTGAAGATATCACACCGTAACACCCCCTTTCCAATTTTTAGATGTGAGTTCTCCCTTAGGAGGTCTCTCATCGTACATTGTTATAACACATGGTGGATAAATTATAATTTTCTTGGCTATTTCTTTGTCCCAGAATTCGTCATCATCTTCATCTTCATAATCGTCATCATCTCTATCAACATCACTTTCTTCTTCGACTTCATCGTTTTCTTCAATTTCATTTTCTTCTTTAACTTCATTTTCTTCTTCTACTTTATTTTCTTCTTCTACTTTATTTTCTTCTTCTACTTCATAATTTTCTTCTTTTACTTTATCACTTTCTTCTTCTACTCTATTTTCTTCTTCTACTTCCTCATCATTTTCTTCTACTTCATCATTTTCTTCTTCTACTTCATCACTACTATTTTCATCCAACAAGCGCTACTCGAGCCTGCTGCAGTCCCTCACTAGTTTACTGATGAGCTGGAATGTTTCCTTGTATTGGGGTTGCTCATTGTTTTGGGTTCAGTTTTCCATAACTTGTGGTGAAGCACAACCATCTGGTGGTTTAGTTTGCCTAGCTGTTCTTCGATTTCGGGCTCAATGTTTATGTCTATGGCTTTGTTGGCGCTCCTTGACACGTGATGAGCTGATTTCCTTGTCTTCTTGTGAACTGGTTTCTTAGAGTTCTTTTTCTTTTCCTCGCCGTTGTCCTGGTGGCCTTCTTCCTCCTTTTCATTGCTCGCCTCCTCCTTCTCCTCCTTTTCCAACTCCTCTTATAAGGGATCATCCTCCTCAGCATCACTTTCTCCCTCAATTTTACATTCGCTCTGCTCTGCCTGCATTTCTTCGGCTTGCTCCTCGTCCTCAACACTACTTTCTCCTTCACTTTCCATGGAGTCGTCTTCCAAGGAGCTTTCTTCCTTGTTATCGCTGTCTTCCTCACACTCTTCCTCCACATCGTATTCTTCTAATTCTTCTTCACTTATTTCTTCCACATTGTTTTCAGTGGTTTCTTCCTCAGCGTTGTTTTCAATAGTTTCTTCATCAAAGTTTTCAGCAGTTTCTTCCTCAGTGTTGTTTTCAGCAGTTTCTTCATCAATGTTTTCAGCAATTTCTTCCTCAGCATTGTTTTCAGCAGTTTCTTCTTCAGTGTTTTCAGCAGTTTCTTCCTCTGCTTCTTTTTCCTCTGACACAAGGAAGTTTCTTTTATTTTCAGCTGGGCCTCTATTTCTGGCCTCCAGCTTTTTTAACTCAAGCTCCAATTGAGCTGTCTCCTCCTTTTCTTTCTTCAGGAAGAGCCGCAAGAGCTTCATCTCCTGCTCGTACTCCATACCTTTCTGGTGCAACTCTTCCATTAAATCACTGTGGATTTTCTGCGCTACTTTTCTTGCATAATCCATGATTCTTTCTCGATAATTCTTCAAATCGAGAATCCCTTCAACTCCTCTCAAAATCTTCTCAAGAAATCTTCAATAATTTCTCAAGAATCCTCTCAACTCTTCTCAAAATCTTCTCAAGAAATTTTCAATATTTTCTCAAGAATCCCGGACAGGCCCCCAATTCTGTTACGTCCCCATTCCCGGGCCGACTGAAGCATGCAATCAGATTAATCACAAACAAAAGGAAGAGCAAACTTAAACGCTTGTAAAGCTTCAAAACTTTATTTTGTCCTTTTCTCTAAAGCCTGTATCTCTATCTCACCCACACACACCTTGATCTTACCCACCTGATCTTACCACCCACACACACCTTTTACAATGTCCTCCTAAACTCTATATAACATTTTATAGGCATCCTAGAATTACTCTTGGAATATAACAAAATAAAGTAGTGACATCTTCTACCTAGTAGTGAAGATGTCAACACACACTTCTGTACCAAAATACAATGACCATGTGACATAGTCCGGGTAGTGAAGATATGTCACATTGTAATCATCTTCTACTCGATAGTGAAGATGTTAACATACATTTCTCTACTAAAACATAAAGGACAATGTGACATAATCCTTCCCTGCATGGGTAGTGATGATGTCACACCATAACACATGGATAGTGAAGATATCACACCATAACAATATATATGTATATACAGGGTGTCCGGAATTTTTTGCCCGAAAATTTGGCAAATGCATCCTTTATTAATTCTGAAAAGAAAATACTCTATTGATGTTGTCTTTTTTTTTTTCTAGTTTAGCGGTAAATGAGACATTTAAATGTGTGACAGAATGTTAGATAATGTACAGTACACAGAGGCAGCCCCGCGCCGCGCCCCGCAGCCCGTTGAGTTGCGAAGTCGGAATAAACGTACATTTTATTTCAAATTTTACACGTTATTCTCAAAACTGTGTTATACTTATCAATCAATAATCATTAGACAGGACATTTTTATACAAGAGTATGTCACTTGAAAACAGGGTAGGCTTCATATAAAGTTCAAGAAATTCGAATAAAATAAGTAGGTTATACGGCAGATGGCACTTGAGGGGTGGAGAGATTTCCCACCTCACTGCCTGCCACAGTCACTGCCACACCTGGAGCCGTATTCACAAAAACAAAGTTCACTCTTAACTTATAATTTTGTTCGTAAGCATTTATTCATGGCAAGGACTAATAATAAAAGATCACACAAATAGAATAGCAAAACCATTCACTGCTTCGAAATGAACCTGAAACACTATGGTAAGGTCAGAATTGCAAACATACGAACAAGTCCAAACTCTAAAATGCTTTGTGAATACCGGCCCTGACACCCAGCAGCATTCTCCTGTAGTGAGGGTGGAAGGAAGAAGTATTCTATGGCGTTCTCCCACTCATTTCACTACAATGCCATTCA